>ML108420.1:86447-153592 GCA_003697995.1 Taxidea taxus jeffersonii
AGGGGATTCTGCTTAAAATCATTCTAAAATTCCTATTGCTCTAAGGAGAAAATTTTAAACATTTCACATGTCTTTTCTGTTCCCCATATGATTCTTGCTCTCATAATAAAACTCTCTTAGTTTTCACATGTATAAAATGGGGATAATAATACCTTATAGGATTTTTATAAGGATTAACTGAGTAAATATTTATATGGCACTTACAGTTGTTCCTGCTACAGAATAAATGCTATATAAATGTTTATTAAACAAACAGGATGATTAAAAAACCGTTCATCTCTTATTTTATTTTCTCAACAATGATGACTCCTCTTTAATTCCCTGACTACTTCAAACTCGTTCTTCCCTTAGCACCTCCACCTAATTATTCTACCAGTATTTCTCCTCCCTACCTCATCCTGTTGCCAGCACTCATTCTTTGGACTCAGTTTAAAAAGGAAATCTTCTGTTGACATCCCACCAAACTAACTGAATTAAGTTCCCCTACTACATATTCCATTGAACCTTCTACTTTTCCTCTATTGAACTTATTACAATTCTAATTACTTGTGTCATTTTCTTCTCAACGCCATGTGCCTAACTAAATTAAAAGTCCCAGGATACTAACACTAGGATTGTGTTTGTATTGTTTATATTCTAACCCCAGCATTTATCACAATGTCTAGCACACAGTACATTCCTAATAAATATTTAGTAAATGAACAAATGA
Organism: Taxidea taxus jeffersonii; assembly: GCA_003697995.1. Classification (NCBI taxonomy): domain Eukaryota; kingdom Metazoa; phylum Chordata; class Mammalia; order Carnivora; family Mustelidae; genus Taxidea; species Taxidea taxus. The sequence goes on from ML108420.1 coordinate 87,157, forward strand.
ATTAGTGAATGAAAGAATGATGCCTCCAGCTCTCCGTATACACATGCCATCCTGTTACCCTTGAGCTTCATACATGTCTTGTAAAAATATGGCAGTGAATTCTTGATAGTTTATGAAAGATAGATTGTCAAAGCTGAGCTTTAGACACTCAGTTTGGATGGCTCTGTGTATTGTGACCATTTGCTTACAGATGTTTAAGTGAATATTAACAGACAGTGTTACTCTGTCTTAAAAGATGTAGGATAAGTAATGATTTCCCAGGCCAATGATAAATTATTTCCTTAGTCACAAAGGAGTTCAAATGAAGTTATTTTGTTTATGAAATGCTCTCTTGTTATCAGTGGTTTTAGAATGAGTTGAGAAACTCTTTCAAAAGTGGTAGGTTTGTCTCAGGGCCTTCAACTGAACAAACCTCCTTTTCTACACGTGGGATCTCAGGAAATCAAGAAAAGGTCATATCTATAACATCTAGCTATGAGATATGTGTAATTTAAATTGTAATCTGATAAACCAATAGGAAAAGTTTACTTTCCTTTTAACAATTTTAGATCTTAAAAAATATGTTTCCAAGGAACTAGACAGTTAAATCACAAGCACTGGAGGGGCTTAAAATCTTACTTCTACTTACCCCTAAAAATCATCTATTTTTTTGTATACTTGCTCTTTGGCTCTGAAACCTCTCAGCCTTGGATTGAGTGATTTTTGAAGGGATCATCTCAACTATGAACCAAGAATTATCCTTGTAACCAGAAAGAGGTATAACCATTTTCATGGCAACAATGTGGTTTGACAATTATGTCCTCTTGGATACCAAGTGGTACCATGAAAGAATAATTTACCTTCTTCATGTTAGACACCCCGAGGGGATAAATTACTCACCTAGAGGAGAAATTTTTTTTCCTTATCATTATAAAGTGCCCTCCTGATTCTGTGTTATTTTTTGCCCTGCTCCATCAGAGAGCTGGCTATTATGATTCATTTTTATATTCTTTTCTCCTTTCAGTGTATAGCTAAGGAAAGAATTCAGTGTCAAAATGAAGATTGTTATTTCCACTGAAAATCAGTGGAGTAATAGTCAGATTTAAATCCCTAAAACACAGAGAGTATTTACATTAAAGACAAAAGTGCAAAAAGAGCATTTCCAAAAGAGAAACAGAACAAGAATGTATAAACATGTTCAACGAGGCTGATTGCAACCACATAGAAGCAGCCTGAGAATAAACATTCTGAATGATATTTCTTACAAAACTCATTTCAACCATTTGTAATGACTTTAATAAACCGTACAGCATTAACTTTGCAGTTTAATTTGGCATTTAAGGGCTCTGCAACACTTGTGAGAATGAGGAGATGACCTCTTTCAGGAGATCCATGAGTTCTTTTCAGTCATGAGGGCATCATGTTATGACTTCAAAAACTCAATTTCATAAATTATCCCTTGTGTATTTCAAGAGTTAATGTGACTTCCCTCTTCCCAAATGACTCACTTCATTTTCATTTGCAGTGACAGGTGTGCCATGGATGTGATTGCATCAAAAATAAACACCAACCCTGGATAAAATGTTTACAGATTTAAAGGCAAGAGAAAATATTAGGCATATATCAAGATGGGCAGGTATAAAAAATACACAAGGGTGTCCTGAGCCATCATGGTTTTCATGGAAGAATTAATTCCAAACAGGTAATGATCTTTGTGGTTTGCTTTATTTTTTTTTTCTGGGAATAGTGTTACATTGAGAGAACTAGAACAGACCACAAGCTTTCATATGTACAGTTATTATTTTGGTAATGTTACTTTGCCCCAAGCTTTATTTATAGGCCTCCATTTACAGCCATAGAAGATTAACATTCTAAAATAATCCCTTGGAGTAACATCAAATTAAAAGAAAAGTTCTGTGAAATTATGCTGCTATGAATAGTAAGTTGGAAATGAAATAACATGCCTTAATGCAATCCAGAGCACTGTTTACTTTCCCTTTGTATCCCCATAGATAAAGAGAAACATAGAGATAGAAGGGACTTAAACTTAATATTGTCTGCTTTCTCAGTTACATATAATATACTCTGTTCTGATTAAATTCATATTTAGTCTATCTAGTCACTACCAAACCATACCAACATAATTATTTGGCTAACGAGTTTTAGGTTCCTTAAAAATAAAATACACAATATCAGACATGGAAGAGAGGGAGAGAGAAAGAAGGACATAGATAAGATAGATTTGAAAAAAGTGGTGGGCTTGCCACTATGCACCACACCCCCTTATAATGTGGAATGACTAAGAGGCAGTCTTTAAAACTTTGGCTTATATCCTGTTCATATTTTTGGCAAGCCTGGGTTCCCATCTCATTTTAAGCAATAGCTAATCACTTCTGCAAGTCATTCTTCCATTTCCCTTCTGCATTCCTTTTTTTTTTCAACTTCTATTTCAATTTTTTAACATCTTAATTTTGTTTTTTTCAGTGTTCCAAGATTCATTGTTTATGCACCTTGCCCAGGACTCCATGCAACACGTGCCCTCCTTAATACCCACCACAAGGATCACCCATCCACCACCCCCCTACCTTCCAAACTCTCAGTTTGTTTCTCGGGGTCCACAGTCTCTCATGCTTCATCTCCCCCTCTGATTTACCCCAATTCAATTTTCCTTTCCTTCTCTTAATATCCTCCATGTTATTCTTTATGCTCCACAAGTAAGTGAAACCATATGATAATTGACTGTATCTGCTTGACTTATTTCTCTCAGCATAATCTCTTCCAACACCGTCCATGTGATACAAAAGTTGGGTATTCATCCTTTCTGATGACTGTGTAATATTCCATATATGGATCACATCTTCTTTAGCCATTTGTCTGTTGAAAGGCAACTCAGATCTTTCCACAGTTTGGCGATGTGGACATTGCTGCTATGAAAGTTGGGATATATATGGCCTTTCTTTTCACTACATCTGTATCTTGGGGTAAATACCCAGTAATGCAATTGCAGGGCCATAGGGTAGCTCTATTTTTAATTTTTTGAGGAATCTCCACACTTTTCCAAAGTGGCTGCAGCAACTTGCATTCCTCCCAGCAATGTAAGAGGGTTCCTCTAGAACTCATACAGCAATTCGTTAAAGTGGCAGGACAAAAAAAAAAAAAAAAAAAATCAATGAACAGAAATCAGTTGCTTTCTTATACACTAACAATGAAAATATAGAAAGTGAAATTAGAGAATCAATTCCATTAACTATTACACCAATAACCATAAGAAATCTGGGAATAAACCTAACCAAATAGGTAAAGGACCTGTACTCGAGGAACTACAGAGCACTCATGAAAGAAATTGAAGAAGACACAAAAAGACAGAAGACCATTCTATGCTCATGGATCAGAAGAATAAACATTGTTAAAATGTCTATACTAAGAAAAATGTCTATACTGCCCAGACCAATCTATATTTTCAATGCCATCCCAATCAAAATTCCACTGGCATTCTTCAAAGTGCTGAAACAAAAACTCCTAAAATTTGTATGGAACCAGAAAAGACCCTGAATCACTAAGGAAATGTTCAAAAAGAAAAATGAAACTGGGGTATCACGTTGCCTGATTTGTATTTCCATTCTCTTCTATAAAATTTTTTAAAATCAGTATGTGTTACCCAAACATGCACTTTGCATCACTTTCCTCCAGTACAGCTAGTATTTTATATGCTCATTCATTTATTCATTTATTCAATCAATCATTTATAGATTGAATATTATCTGTTAGAAATTATATTAGACAATGGAGTTGCTGCATTGGAGAGGACATAATTGTTTTTTATCTAACATATAAAAGTCTTACAGACAGAAAGTTATGTTGTGAATATAAAAATTGGAAAACGTAGGCTTGCTTGCTTTCTTTCTTTCTTTCTTTCTTTCTTTCTTTCTTTCTTTTTTTTTATTTCTTCCTTTTCTTCCTTCAATTCTTCCTTGACAAAACTAAACAGTAAGAGTAAGAAACTTCTATTTCTAGACAAGATGGAATAGTTGGACTAGAGTGATATCTATGTCTTAAATAATCAAAAACTAGACACAATGTGTGAAATAATGTTGTTAAGCTTTTAACCTCAGGCAACAAAGGACAGAGAATGGGAACAAATGAGGTGAGCTTTATAGATTCTTCAACTTACTACCTTGAGATAGTTCTATCTATAACAGAGGGTGGGGGAAACTAGGCAGATTCTTTGAGTTGAGAAGATGAACCTGAAAGTCCAGAAGGATCAAGGTAGCTGAAGTTGCCACAACAGAGTACTGGAGAGTACAAAGCTGAACAAGGAATTCTCAATGTCTCAATGTCTCAATAGGGTCCCCTTGAGAATATAGCAGAGTATTAATAAAGTCATGTATATTAGCAAACTACCTAGAGCTGTGGGAAAATACCACGAACAATTAGAAGTTACAGTGCTGAGTACTCACACAAGGACAGTCATAATGTTTTTCCTGTCAGCTAGAAAACTATCTAATTCATAGAGTATTGGGTAGAGTACCAAAAATGGCTTCCTTCCTAACTGCAGGATAGTTAGGCTAAATAAATTACTGCTCTGATCCTATTTAACACATTTTTGAAAGCAAGACCAAAAAGGGTCAAACTGGTCAAAGTAACTTAACTACACCACAGAGCAAAACTCAAGAATATTTATGCCAATGAGAACATATTTAGCAGTCAGAAAGGGAAAATTAAGAATGCTAGACATCTAATAAAAATTGGCAGGAATGCAAAGATGTAAGATGATACCAGTCATGAGGAAGAGAAAAAACAATCAATAAAAACAACCAAGAACTGGCAGAGATGTTAGAAGTTGCAGACAGGGACATTAAAATGGTCATTATAAATGTATTCCATATGTTGAAGAAGTTAAGCAGTGACATGAAAAATAGAAAAACAGCAAACTCAAGTCTCTAGAGATTAAAACCACAATGTCTGAAATGAAAAATACACTGGATGGGAAAGTAGTAGATTGGAAATTTGCAGATGAAAAGATTCCTGAAATTGAAGAGATAGGAGTAGAAATTATAAAAAATTAAATATTGGGATAAAAAAGAATTTTAAAAAAGTCATCAGTGAACTATAGGACTAAGGTAGTGTCTAACATCATATTATTGCTATCACTGAAAGAGGAAGGGACATAAAAAAAATCAAAGAAATAATGGTCAAAATTTTTTCCATATCTGATGCAAACTGCAAGAAACTTATTAAACTCCAAGATCAAAAATATAATAAAAATGAGAGCAAGGCATACCATAATCAAATTTCTGGAAACTAGTGAGAGAATGCATCCATTTCTTCCAGATTATGTAATCTGTTGTCATATAATTGCCCATAATATTCTCTTAAAGTTATTTGTATTTCCATGGTGTTGGCTGTGATCTCTCCTCTTTCATTCATGATTTTATTTAAGTCCTTTTTTCTTTTTGATAAGTCTGGCCAGGGTTTATAGGTCTTATTAATTATTTCAGAGAATAGCTTCTGGTTTCATTGATTTATTCTACTGTGATTTTTTTTTAATATTTATTTCTATGTCATTAGTTTATGCTCTAATATTTATTATTTTTTTTTCTGCTGGATTTGGGCTTTCTTTATTTGGTGTTTTTTTTTTTTTCCCAACTCCTTTAGATGTAAGGTTGTGTATTGGGACTTTTCTTGTTTCTTGAGAAAGGCTTATATTGCTATGTACTTCCCTGTTAGGACTGCTTTTGATGCATCCAAAAGTTTCTGAACTGTCATGTTTTCATTTTCATTTGGTTCCATTATTCTTTAAATTCCTTAATTTCCTGGTAGAATAATTCATTCTTTTTTTAAAGATTTTATTTATTTATTTGACAGACAGAAATCACAAGCAGGCAAAGAGGCAGGCAGAGAGAGAGAGAGGAAGGGAAGCAGGCTCCCCGCTGAGCAGAGAGCCTGATGTGGGGTTCAATCCCAGGACCCTGAGACCATGATCTGAGCCAAAGGCAGAGGCTTTAACCCATTGAGCCACCCAGGTACTCCCATTCATTCTTTAGTAGGATGCTATTTAACCTCCTTGTATTTGTATCCCTTCCAAATTTTTTCTTGGGGTTGAGTTGAATTTTTAAAGTATTGTGGTCTGTGAATATGTAGAAAATAATCCGAGTCTTTGGTAATGGTTGAGACCTGATTTGTGACCCACTATGTGATCTATTCTGCAAAATGTTCCATGTGCACTTGAGAAGAATGTGTGTTCTGTTGCTGTAGGATGAAATAGTCTGATATATCTATTAATGGATGAATTTATATAAAGTACCAAAACTGAAACAAGAAGAAATAGAAAACAAGAACAGACTCATAACCAACAAAGAACTTGAATCATTAATCAAAAATCTCCCCAGAAAACAGAGTTCAGGACCAGTTGGTCTCCCAGAAGAATTCTAACAAACATTTAAAAAATTAATAACTATTCTTCTGAAATTATTCAAAAAAAATAGAAATGGAAAAATTTTTAAACTCATGCTATGAGACCAGTATTACCTTGATCCCAAAACCAAAGATCCCACCAAAAAGGAGAATCACAGACCAATATCATCAATGAACATGGATTATTAAAAGGATTCATTATTAAAAGTATTATTCACCAGGATGAAATGGGATTTATTCTTGGGCTGAAAAGGAGGCTCAACATCTGCAAATCAATCAATGTGATACAAAACATTAATAAGAGAAAGGACAAGAACGATATTATCATCCCAATGATTGACAAAACACAGCATAGTTTTTTTTAAAAAATTAATTAAATTTTTTCAGTGTTTCAAGATTCATTGTTTATGCATCACACCTTTTTCTTAATTAAAACTCTCTACAATGTAGTGAGAAAAGGAACATACCTCAATATCATAAAATATGTACATAAAATATCACAAATATATATATATATATATATATATATATATATACACACACACACACACACACACATATACTTACAAAAAACCCCACAGCAAATATCATCCTCAAAAGGGAAAAACTGAGCTTTTACACTAAGGTTAGTAGCATGACAGGGAAGTCCACTCTCACCACTTTTGTTCAACATAATACTGAAAGTCCTAGCCTCAGCAATCAGACAAAAACAACAAAAATAAAAGCCATCAAGATTGGCAGAGATGAATTCAAATGTCCACTCTCCACAGGTGGGATTATATTCTATGTAGTAAACCCAAAGACTCCACCCAGAAACTGCTAGAACTGATACAAAAATTCAGCAAAGTCACAGGATATAAAATCAATACACAGAAGTCAGTTGCATTCTATACCCTAACAATGAAGCAGAAGAAAGAGAAATCAAGGAATTGATACCATTTATAATTGCACCCAAAATCATAAGATACATAGGAATAAATCTAACCAAAGAGATAAAGCATCTGTACTCTGAAAACTATAGAACACTCATGAAAGAAACTGAGGAGGACACAAAGAAATGGAAAAACATCCCATGTTCATGGAATGGAAGAACACATATTGTTAAAATGCCTATACTAGCCAAAGCAATTGAATGTTTATTCAATATAATTCCTATTAAAATACCATTAACATTTTTCACAGAGCTGGAACAAACAATCCTAAAATCCGTATGGAACTACAAAAGACTCCACATGGTCAAAGTAATATTGAAAAAGAAAACCAAACTTGGAGGCATAAAAATTCTGGACTTCAAGCTGTATTGCCACAACTATAATAATCAAGACAGTATGGTACTAGCACAAAAAAAGACATATAGATCAACAGATCAGAATAGAGAACACTCAACTCTATGGTCAACTAATCCTTGGCAAAGCAGGAAAGAATATCCAATGGAAAAAAGACAGTCTCTTCAACAAATGGTGTTGAGGGAAATTGGACAGCGACATGCAGAGGAATGAAATTAGATCACGTTTTTACACTATATCCAAAGGTAAACTCAAAATGGGTGAAAGACCTAAATGGGAAACAGGAATTTATCAAAATCTTAGAGGAGAACACAGGCAGCCACCACTTTGACCTTGGCTGCAGAAAATTCTTGTTAGATACCTCTCCAAAAGCAAGAAAAACAAAAGCAAAAATGAACTATCGGGACTTTATGAAGATAAAAAGCTTTTGCACAGCAAAGGAAACAACAAAAGTAAAAGGTAGCCTATGGAATGGGGGAAGATAATTGCAAGTGTCTTATTAGAGAAAAGGCTGGTATCCAAAATATTTCTAGAATTTATTAAACTAAACACCCCCCAAAACCAACTAATCTAATCAAGAAACAGGCAGAAGATAGAGACATTTCTCCAAAGACTTACAAATGGCCAACAGACACATGAAAAAATGTTCAATACCATTTGTCATCAGGGAAATACAAATAAAAACCTCACACCAGCCAGAACAGCTTAAATTAACAACCCAGAAAACAACAGATTTTGTAGAAGATGATAGATGATAGATTAGATAGATGATAGATAGATATAGATTATATAGAGATAATGAAATGTTACTCAGCCATCAAAAAGAATGAAATCTTGCCATTTTCAGGGACATGGATGGAGCTAGAGGATGGAGCAGTAGAGGATCTATTATGTTACCTGAAATAAGTCAGTCAGAGAAAGATAAATACTATGTTGATATGACTCATATATAGAATTTGAGAAATAAAACAAATGAACATAGGGAAAGGGAAGAAAAAATGAAATACGATGAAAACTGAGAGTGAAGCAGAACATAAGGGATGCTGAACTCTAGGAAACAAACTGAGGGTTGCTGGGGGGAGATGAGTGGGGCAAAGGGGCGTGATCAGCATTAAGGAAGGCACTTGTAATGAGCACTGCGTTTATATGCAACTGGTGAATCTCTAAATACTACCTCTTAAACTAATAATAATAATAACATAAGAAATAAATAAATAATGAAAACAGCTAGTGAAATAGAGAAAATTCTATACATAACCAGAGATAAAAAAGACTTATTATATACAAAAAAGAAAATATGGATAATGGCAGATTTCTTGTTGGAAACAATGCAAGTAAGAAGACACTGGAGCAACATATTTAGAGTAATAAAAGAAAAAATTCAACTCAGAATTCTACACCCATTAAAAAAGCTCATTAAAAATAGAGGTAGAATAATCCCTCTTATTGCCCTGGAAATCTGAAAGAATTAATCAGGAGATCCATACAACAAGAAATATTAAAGCAAGTACTTTAGAGAGAAAAAAATGACACCAGATGAAAAATGGATCTACACAAGGGAAGAAAAATACTAAGGTCATTAAACAAGTAAGTACATGCTTATTTCTTAGCATTTATTTTAATTTAATTTAATATTTTATTTTATTTTATTTTTTCAGTGTTCCAAGATTTGTTGCCTGTGCACCACACCCAGTGCTCCATGCAATATGCATGCAATATGTGCCCCCTTTAGTACCCATCACCAGGCTCACCTAACCCCCACTCCCTCCCCTCCAAAACCCTCAGTTTGTTTCTCAGAGTCCACAGTCTGTTATGGGTTAGGGTTAGCATTTAAATATCTAAAAAAAAATAACTGAGTGAGACTTCTATTTCTAGAAAAATAGAGTAGACATATTTCCCTAATTACTTCTACTAATACAATATTATATATATATACATATATATATGTGTATATATATATGTATATATATATATCTTTTCTCAGATATATCTGAGAAAAGATTCTGAAATATGGAGGAAAGAAGGCACTTCTGGAACATTAAAACCCAAGGATGACATGATGGTCAATTTCCTGGCTTTTCTTTCTGGCTCATATATCCCAGACTGGGTGCCAAATAAACCAGCAACCAATAAAATGCCAATAGGCACAGACAATAAAAGCACCAAGAAAATCACTTCTCTAGCTATAAGACTAGGGAAAGGATCAGTTCAGGAAGAAGAAAAGAAAACAAAACAAAACAAAAACCTTAATGATAAAGACTGACTGCTATTCCCCTAAAATCAGGAACAGGCAAGGATACCTGCTTTCACCACTCTATTTAACATTATACTGGAGTCTATAGAGAGTGCAATAAGTGAAAAAATAATAAAATCATATAAGAAGTAGAGAAAATATATCATCAAGAATCCATTTAGAAAAGATTAGAACATTAAGAGAAGATCTAAATAAATAGAAAGGTATATTATGTTTATGGTTTGGACTCAATATTATTCATATTTCAGTTCTCCCAAAATTGAACTATAGATTGAATATAGTTCCAACCAAAATTTCAACAGGCTTTTTTTTAATAAAAAATAATAAGCTGCCTGTAAAATTCATATGAAAATATGCAGAACTTATTATAGTCAATATAATTTTGAAAAAGAAGAAAACTACATATTTTCAAGATTTATTATAAAGTTTCAGTAACTAAGACAATGTGATAATTGACATAAAATATAGAAATAGACTTATGAAACAGAATAGAGAATCTAGAAAAATACCCATGCACAATGAATAGCACTGTAAAAATGAACTGTGATTCATAACTTGCATCAGATAAAAAAATTAACTCAAAATGAATCACATGTAGTCCTTTTTTAAAAAAAGATTTTATTTATTTATTTGACAGAGAAAGACACAGCAAGAGAGGGAACAGAAGCAAGGGAGTGGTAGAGGGAGAAGCATGCTTCCTGCTAAGCAGGGAGCCCAACTAGGCACTCAATTCCAAGACCCTAGGATCATGACATGAGCCGAAGGCAGAGACTTAATAACTGAGCCACTCAGGCCACATGAATCATACATAGTCTTAAGTGTAAAATACAAAACTATAAAACTTTTAAAAAGTAACATAGGAGAAAACATTTGTGACTTTGGATTAGACAACAATTTCTTAGATATGGCACCAAAGTGTGATCAAGAAAATAAAAAAGTTATAAATTAAACTTTATCAAAATAAAAAACCTATGTTTTAAAAAAATATACAGAAAAGCCATACAATGGAAGAAACTATTTATTAATCACATATCTAATTAAAAAATTGTGGGTTTAATGGGATCGGGAGGGAGACAAACCAAAAGAGACTCTTAATGTCATAAAACAAACTGAAGGGGGTGGGGGGGAGAGGGGTTGGGAGAGGGTGGTGGGGTTACATTATATGTTTAAATAAAGCTTAAATAAAAAAATGTGGGTTTAGAATGTAAAAAGAACTCTTAAAAGCCAATAATGATAACATATACAACCAAATAAAGAAATGGGCAAAGATTTGAATATTTCACAAAAGAAGGTGTAGTAATTGCCAATAAGCACATAAAGGTGTTCAACATTACCACTGATAAAATCCAAATCACAACGAGATGCTAATCCATACTCTTAGAATGGCTATAATTAAAAATACTGATTATACACCTGCCATGTGATTCAGTCTTTCCACTGCTAGGTATTTTGCCCAGTAGAAATGAAAACATATTTACATGCAAATATTTGTTCACGAATGTTCATAGCAAGTTTATTTGTAATTGTCAAAGACTGGAAACAGCTCCAATGTCTATTAACATGTAAATGGATAAACAAATTGTGGTATGCCCATAAAATAAAATATGACTCAACAATAAAAAATAATAAAATATTGATACAAACAACATTGTTGAATTTCAAGATAATTATACTTAGTGGAAAAAAAAACTACAAATAAAGAACACATACATGTGATTCCACTCATATAAAACTCTAAAAATATAAACTAAGCCATAGTCACAGTGAACAAATCTGTGGCTGGCTGGGGATGGGGAGATGGGAATGAATGTGTCCTAAAGAAACGCTTTGGGATGATGTCTGAAAACTTACCAAATTTGATACTTGAAATATATTCAGCTTTTTGTTTGTCCAGTATTCCTTAATAAAGCATTGAAGAATAGGTTAAAAATTTTTAAAAAGATGATTTGTGTTAGTGTTGAAATGGTCAGAGTTGAATATTAATACCCCTAGGTTTCAGTACTAGCTGGTTGTTTGAAAGAATTAAAAAGATTGATAAACCACTGGCTAGACTTAGCCAAAGAAAAAAGGAAGAATAAACAATAATAACAGTAAAAATAATAATATAATAATAACAATAATAATAATAACAACAACAATAAACAATTAATCTTGGAACATTGAATAAATAAAATTCAATAATCACTCAACATGAGTGGCATAAATGCTCCCATAAAACACACAGGATTCCAAACTAGATAAAATGACAGGGTGTTTCCATATGCTGTCACCAAGAGACACATTTGGAACCTAAAAATACATCCAGACTGAAAGTGTTAATCAACAAAGAGATACTTTGCTTATTGTGCGATGCCCCCTCCCCGATTATGCCCGTTCTTCCATGGTTTGTCAGACTTATTTACACATGGAGTTTTACCAGATCTTCTTAGCAGCAGTTGGTATTATCACTTCATATTGATAAAGTTAAAGTTCTGAAATGTTAAAATATGTAAACTCATTCCACATACGTTGCATACCAAATGTTTTATATATGTATGTGTGTGTGTGTGTGTATATATATATATATATACACATATATATACATATGTGTATATATATACTGCATACATATATTCTCATCTCTGCTAATATAAAGATGAAAACAACAAATGTATCTCTTCTTTCAAGGAAATTGCAATTTCAAGAAAATTGGTGGGCAAATGTAGGACAACAGATTTTTTACAGCAGATTTAAAAAATTTAAATTCAGTTAGCCAACATACAGTACATCATCAGTTTCAGAGGTAGAGTTCAATAATTCATCAGTTGAATACAAAACCCATTGCCCATCATATCACATGCCCTTCTTAATACTCATCACCCAATTATATCATCTTCCCCCTCATCTTCCAACCAGCAGATGGATTTGTTTCCAAAAGTTAAGAATTTGTTAATTCTTGATTTGTTTCCAAAAGTTAAGATTCTCTCATGGTTTCCTCTCCCTCTTTGATGAATTCCAATTCAGTTTTCCCTTCCTTCTCCTATGATCCTCTGTGCTGTTTTTCATATTCCACATATGAACAAAACCATACAATAATTGTCTTTCTCTGCCTGACTTATTTTGCTCAGCATATTACCCTCCAGTTCTATACACATCAATGTAAATGATAGGTATCCATCCTTTCTAATGGCTGAGTAATATTCCATTGTATTTATACACGACATATTTTTTTGTCTTTTTAAAATTATGTTCATTTATCCCCATGCAGTACATCATTAGTTTTTGATGAAGTGTTCAATGATTCATTAGTTGCCTATAACACCCAGAATACTAGAACACATGCCCTCCTTAATACCAATCACCCAACTACCCCCATCTCTCCATTCCCCCTCTGCTCTGAAACCCTCAGTTTGTTTCCCAGGGTCTATAGTCTCTCATGGTTCTTCTCCCTCTCTGACTTTTCCCCATTCAGATTTCCCTCCCTTCCCCTATGGTCCTCCATGCTATTGCTTATGTTCCACATATGAGTGAAATTATATGATAATTGACTTTCTCTGCTTAACTTACTTCACTTAACATAATCCCCATGGAATATATTTCCATCTCTGTGTCTTCCTAACCATCCATGTTAATGCAAATTGTGGGTATTCATCCTTTCTGATGGCTGAGTAATATTTCATTGTGTATATGGACCATATTTTTTTATCCAGTCATGCCTCGATGGATATCTCAGTTCTTTCCATAGTTTGGCTATTGTGGACATTGCTGCTATAAGCTATAAACATTGGGGTGCATGAGCCTCTTTGGATCATTGCATTTGTATCTTTGGGGTAATACCTACTACTACAATTCCTGGGTATTTGGGTAGCTCTATTTTTAGCTTCTTGAGGAACCTCCATACTGTTTTCCTGAGTGGCTATACCAGCTTGTATTCCCACCAACAGTGTAAGAGAGTTCCCCTTTCTCTGCATCCTCACCAACATTCAGTGCTTCCTGACTTGTTAATTTTAGTCATTCTGATTGGTGTGAGGTGGTATCTCATTGTGATTTTGATTTGTAATTCCCTGATGCCAAATGATGTAGAGCATATTTTTTTTCCATTTGTCTGTGAGCCATTTATATGTTTGTCTTTGGAGAAATGTCTGTTCATGTCTTCTGCCCATTTTTTTGACTGGTTATTTGTTTTTTGGGTGGAGTTTGGTTTGGTTTGAGTTTGATAAATTCTTTATAGATTTTGGATACTGGCCTTTAATTTGATAGGACATTTGCAAATATCTTCTTCCAATCCGCAAACTGCCTTTTAGTATTGTTGACTATCTTCTTTGCTGTGCAGAAGATTTTTATCTTGGTGAAATCCCAAGAGTTCATTTTTACTTTTGTTTCCCCTGCCTTTGGAGTCATATCTAGCAAGAAGTTGCTGTGAACAGGTTGCTGCCTGTGTTCTCCTCTGTTTGTTTTTTTTTAAGATTTTATTTATTATAGACAGAGATCACAAGTAGGCAGAGAGGCAGGCAGAGAGAGGAGGAAGCAGGCCCCATGCAGCACAAAGAGCCCCATGCGGGGCTCGATCCCAGGACCCTGGGATCATGACCTGAGCCGAAGGCAGAGGCCTTAACCCACTGAGCCACCCAGGCGCCCCTCCTCTGGGGTTTTGATGGGGTACTGTGTCATATTTAGGATAGGTCTTTTATCCATGTTGAGTTTATCTTTGTTTATGGTGTAAGAAAAAGGTCCAGTTTCATTCTTTTGTATGTGACTGTCCAATTTTCCCAAAACCAGAGACTATGCTTTTTCTATTGGATATTCTTTCCTGCTTTGTCAAGGATTAGTTGACTGTAGAGTTGAGGGTTCATTTCTGCGTTCTCTATTCTGTTTCATTGATCTATGTGTTTTTTGGGTCAGTACCATTCTGTCTTGATGATTACAGCTTTATAATATAGCTTGAAGTTTAGAATTGTGATGACATCAACTTTGGTTTTCTTATTCAACATTCCTTTGGCTTTCCAGTCTCTTTTCTGGTTCCATACAAATTTTAGGATTGGTTGTTCCAGCTCTATGAAAAATATCATTGATAGAGATTGTATTGGAAATGTAGATTTCTCTGGGTAGTATGGACATTTTCATAATATTTATTTTTCCAATCCATGAGCATGGAACATATTTCCAACTCTGTGTCTTCCTCAATTTTTTTCGTATGTGTTCCATAGTTTTTAGAGTATAGATTGTTTACTTCTTTGATTAGGTTTGTTCCTAGGCATCTTATGGATTTGGTCTAATTGTAAATGGGATCAATTACTTAATTTCTCTTTCTTCTGTCTCATTGTTGCTATATAGACATGCAACTGATTTCTGTTCATTGCCTTTATTCCTGCCATATTGCTGAATTTCTGTGTGAGTTCAATAAATTTTGGAGTGGAGTCCTTTGGTTTTTCCACATAAAGAATTATGTCTATATGTGAAAAGTGAGAGTTTAACTTTTTTGCAAATTTGAATACCTTTTATTTCTTTCTGTTATCTGATTGCTGAGGTGAGGAATTCTAATACTATGTTAAAAAACAGTGGTGAGGGTGGGCATCCCTGTTGTGTTCCTGACCTTAAAGAAAAAAACTTTCAGTTTTCCCCATTGAGAATGATATTGGCTGTGGGTTTTTTGTAGATGGCTTTTATGATAATGAGGTATTTTCCCTCTGTTCCTACACTTTGAAGAGTTTTAATCAAGAAATAATGCTATATTTTGTCAAATGCTTTTTCTGCATCAATTGAGAGGCTCATATGATTCTTGAATTTTCTTTTATTAATGTGATTTATCACGTTGATTGATTCCTGAATATTGAACCACTCTTGCATCCCAGGAATAAATCCCACTTGGTCCTGGTGAATAATCCTTTTAATTGACTGTTGGATCCTATTGGCTAGTATCTCTTGGTGCGTATTTTGGCATCCATGTTTAGCAGGTATATTGGTCTGTAATTCTCCTTTTTGATGGAGTCTTTGGTTTTAGGATCAAGGTAATGCTAGCCTCAAAGAATGAGTTTGGGAGTTTTCCTTCCCTTTCTATTTCTTGAATCAGCTTCAGAAGAATGGGTATTAGTTATTTAAAGGTTTTGTAGAATTCCTCAGGGAAGCCATCTGGCCCTGGACACTTGTTTATTGGGAGACTTTTCATTAATGCTTCAATTTCCCTCTGGTTATGGTCTGTTCAGGTTTTCTATTTCTTCCTGTTTCAGCCTTGGTAGTTTATTAGTTTCCAGGAGTGCATCCATTTCTTCTAGACTGCCTAATTTGTTGGCATATAGTTGCTCATAAGATGTTCTTAAAATTGCATTTCCTTGGTGTTGGTCATGATCCCCCTTCTTTCATTAATGATTTTATTAATTTGGGTCATTTCTCTTTTCTTTTTGATAAGTCTAGGTAGGGCTTTATTCATCTTATTAGTTCTTTCAAAGAACTACCTTCTAGTTTCATTGATATATTCTATTATTCTTTTGGTTTCTATCTCATTTATTTCCGTCTAATCATTATGATTTCTCTTCTCCTGCTTGGTTTAGGCTTTATTTTCTCTTCTTTCTTCATTGCCTTTAGATGTAAGGTTAGCTTGTGTATTTGAGATTTTCTAATTTTTTGAGAGAGGCTTTTATCACTCTGTACTTCCCTCTTAGGACTAACTTTGCTGTATTCCAAAGGTTTTGAGCAGTGTGTATTCATTTGTTTCCATTATTTTTTTGAATTCCTTAATTTTCTGTTTTGTCCAATATTTGAGTTCCTTCCCAATATCCTCTTTTGATTGAGTTCAATTTTCAAAATTCTGTTCTGAAAATATGCAGAGAATAACCCCAATAGTTAGGTACATTTGAGACCTGATTTTGTGACCCACAATGTGATCTATTCTGGAGACTGTTCCATGCATACTAGAAAAGAATGTGCATTCTGCTGCTTTAGGATGGAATTCTCTGAATATATTTGTGAAGTCCATTTGGTGCAGTGTGTTTCCTGGTTGATCTTCTGCTTTGAGGATCTGTCCATTGCTAGGAGTGGGGTGTTGAGGTATCCTACCATTAATGTATTATTATCAATGTGTTTATTTATTTTGATTATTAACTGGTTTATATAATTATCTATTTCCATGTTGGTGGTATAAATACTTATAATTTTTAAATCTTCTTGTTGGATAGACCCTTTAAGTAATATAGTGTCCCTCTTCATCTCTTACTTCAGTCCTTGGTTTAAAATCTAATTTGTCTGACATGAGAATTCCTACCCCAGCTTAATCTTGAGGTCCAATAGCATTACTTATATCCTCCACCCATTACCTTTCAGTAAGGGGGTGTATTTAGGTCTAAAATGAGTCTCATGTAGACAGCATATGGATGGGTCATGCTTTTTTATCCACTCTGATATCTGTGTCTTTTGATTGGAGCATTTAGTCCATTTACAGAGTACCTATTGAAAGATATGAATTTAGTGTTATTGTGTTGCCTATAAAGTCCGTGTTTCTGTAGATTGTCTCCATTTCCTTCTGGTCTATTACTCTTGAGCTCTCTCTTTGCTTGCAGGGTCCCTCTTAAAATTTTTTCAGGACTGTCTTGGTGTTCACATATTCTCTCAATTTCTGTCTGTCAAGGAAACTCTTTATATCTCCTTCCATTCTGAATGACAGCCTTACTAGATAAAGTATTATTGGTTGCATGTTCTTCTCATTTAGTACCTTGAATATGTCTTGCCAGCCCTTTCATGCCTGCCAGGTTTCTGTGGATAAGTTTGATGTTAGTCTGAAGTTCATCCCTCTGTAGGATAGGAAGTCATTACCTTGAGATGCTTTTAGGATTTTCTCTTTGCCTCTGAAATTCGCAAGCTTTACTAAAAGGATAAAGGAGTGTTGATGTATTTTTACTGATTCTGGAAAGGGTCCTCTCTGTCTCTTGGACATGAATGCTTGTTTGCTTTCCCTGATTAGGGTAGTTCTCAACTATGACTTTCTCAAATATACTTTCTAGCATTCTCTCTTTCCCTTCACACTTAGGCAATCCAATAATTCTGACAGTATATGTCATGACTACTGAATTTTCAAAGCTTCTCTTCATGGGCTATTTGCAGTTTATCTCTCTTTTCCTCAACTTCTTTCCTTTCTTCTTTCTTTCTTCTTTTCCTTTCTTCTTTCATCAGCCTGTCCTCTAGATCACTTACTATCTCATCTACCTCATTCACCTCTAACATTGGATGTTAGAGCATCCAATTTAAACTGCATCTCAGTTATAACATTTTAAATTTCGGCCTGATTAGATCTCATGTCTGCACTAAGAGATTCTCTAGTGTCTTTTATGTTTTTTCTTTTGTTTGTTATTTTTTTATTATGTTAGTTACAATGCAGTACATCATTAGTTTTTGATGTAATGTTCCAAGATTCATTGTTTGCATATAACACCCAGTGATCCATGCAATACGTGCCTCCATTTTCTTAATTTAATCTAAGTTAACATAATTATATTTTTTCAGTGTTCCAAGATTCATTGTTTATGTACAACACCCAGTGCTCCATCCAATGCATGTCTTCCTTAATACCCAGCACCAGGCTCACCCATCCCATCACACCATCTCCTCTGAAATCCTGTTTGTTTCTCAGAGTCCACAGTCTCTCATGGTTCATCTACCCCTCTGATTTCCTCCCTTCACTTTTCCTTTCCTTCTCCTAATGTCCTCCATGTTATTCGTTAAGTTCCACAAGGAAGTGAAACCATATGATAATGACTTTTTCTGCTTGAATTATTTCACTAAGCATAATCTCTTCCAGTCCCATCAATGTTGATACAAAAGTTGAGTATTCATCCTTTCTGCTGGCTGAGTAATATTCCATTGTTATGTGGACCATAATTTCTTTATCCATTCATCTCTTGAAGAGCATTTTGGCTCTATCCACAGTTTGGCTATTGTGGACATTGCTGCTATGAACTTTGGGGATGATGTGACCTTTTTTTTTTCACTACATCTGTATATTTGGTCTAAATACCCAATAGTGCAATTGCCAAGTCACAGGTAGCTCTATTTTTAATTTTTTGAGTAACCTCGACATTGTTTTCCAAAGTGACTGCACCAGTTTGTATTCCCACCAATAGTGTAAGAGGGTTCCCCTTTTTCCACAACTTCTCCAAAACGTTTTATTCATGCCTTGTTAACTTTGGCCATTCTAACTGATGTAAGGTGGTATCTCAGTGTGGTTTTGATTTGAATTTCCCTGATGGCTAATGATGATGAACATTTTTTCATATGTCTGTTAGCCATTTTTATGTATTCATTGGAGAAGCATCTGTTCATGTCTTCTGCGTATTTTTGACGTGATTATCTGGTTTTTTTTAGGTGTTGAGAAATACTTTATAGATCTTGCATATCAGCCGTTTGTCTGTAGTGTCATTTGGAAAAGTCTTCTCCCATTCCATGGGCTGCCTCTTTGTTTTATTGATTGTTTCCTTTGCTGTGTGTATCTTTTGATCTTATGAAATCCCAAAAGTTCATTTTCACTTTGTTTCCTTTGCCTTTGGAGACATGACTTGAAAGAACTCGCTGCGGCTGATGTTGAAGAGGTTACTGTCCATGTTCTTTTCTAGGATTTTGATGGATTGCCACTCACATTGAGGTCTTTCATCCATTTTGAGTTTATCTTTGTGTATGGTGTAAGAGAATTGCCAAGTTTCATTCTTCTGTACATAGCTGTCCAATTTTCCCAGCACCATTTATTAAAGAGACTGTATTTTTTCATTGGATATTTTTTACTGCTTTGTCAAAAATTATCATCAGAAATTATTATCAACAGCTACATGCCAATAAGTTAAGTAACCTAGAAGAAATGGTTGCACTCCCAGAAACCTATAAACTTCCAAGACTGAAACAGGAATAAATTGACAATCTGAATAGACCAATAACGGGTAATGAGATTGAAGCCGTGATCAAAAACCTTCCAAAAAACAAGAGTCCAGGACCTGATGGATTCCCTAGGGAATTCTACCAAACATTCACAGAAGAAATAATATCTATTCTTCTGAATATGTTTAAAAAAATAGAAACAGATGGAAAACTTCAAGATGCTTTCTATGGAGCCAGCATTACCCTGATCCCCAAACCAGGCAAAGACCGCATCAAAAAGGAAAATTTCAGACCAATATCCCTGATGAATATGGATGCCAAGATTCTCCACAAGATCCTAGCTAGTAGAATCCAACAGTACATTAAAAAGATATCCACCATGATCAGGTGGGGGTTATCCCTGGAATGCAAGAACAGTTCAGCATTCACAAATCAACCAATGTGATAAAAAAAAAAAAATCAATAAGAAAAGAGAGAAGAACCACATGGTCCTCTCAGCTGATGCAGAAAAAAACATTTGACAAAATACAGCATCTGTTCCTGATTAAAACTCTTCAGAGTATAAGGATAGAGGGAACATTCCTCGGCTTCATAATATCTATCTATGAAAAACCCACAGTAAATATCATTCTCAATGGTGAAAAGCTGACAGCCTTCCCTTTGATATCAGGAACACGACAAGGATGCCCACTCTCACCACTACTGTTCAACATAGTACCAGAAGTCCTAGCACCATCAATCAGACAACCAAAAGAAATAAAATGCATTCAAATTGGCAAAGAAGTTGTCAAACTCTGTCTCTTTGCAGATGACATGATAGTTTATATGGAAAACCCAATAGACTTCACCCACAAATTACTGAGACTCATACAGCATTTCCATAATGTGGCAGGATACAAAATCAATGTACAGAAATCAGTTGCTTTCTTATGTACTAACAATGAAACTGTAGAAAGATAAATGAAAAAATTGATTCCATTTAAAGTATGTTTTTTCAAGCCCATATAGTAACTATATAATTATCTGAATTACATCTCTGATATCTTACTTTTATCCATATTGATTAAATCTGTGGCAAAATTATTACCTCTGGTCTTTCTTTTGTTGTGAGTTCCTTCTTCTAATCTTTTGCCCAGGGAAGAATGGATAAGCAATGAACAGAATCAAAAATATCAATCGTGGCCCAAGCAAAATACACACTAGAGAAATATGAAGAGGTCAGAAACCAAAAGAGAAAAGCAAACAAAAACAAAACAAAGCAATTGGGGGGGGATAATATAATCCCTGAGGGTGGACCAACAGGGCGATCAACTTGTTCCTGAGTGAATTTTAGTCTGTGTGTTAGAACACACTAAATCCCCAAATTGCAAAGAAACCAAAACTCATATATATATAAAGTTGAATAGAGTGAAAGGAGGACAAAAATGAAGCATACATCTATAAAATGTACATATAAAAAATAAAAGTTAAAAAGTAACTTAAAAATAGGGACATCTGGGTGGCTCAGTCAGTTAAGTGGCTGCCTCTGGCTTAGGTCATCACCCTGAGGTCCTGGGATCAAGCCCTGCATCGGGATCCCTGCTCTGCAGGAAGCCTGCTTCTCCCTCTGCCACTCCTCTTGCTTGTGTTCCTTCTCTTGCTGTCTCTGTCTCTGTCACATATATATATATATTTAAGTGACTTAAAAATAAGGAGTTGTGCTCACTTGAGCAGCACATATACTAAATATTGGAACAATACAGAGAAGATTAGCATGGCCCCTGCACAAGGATGACATGCAAATTCATGAAGTGTTCAATATAGAAATATAAAAAACCAAGAGTTGATATAATAAGAAACTTGCTGAAAAGTAAAAAAAAAAAAAAGAATAAAATTTGACAATTTTAGACTGAAAGATAAACAAATCATGAGAAAAAAAAAATCTCTACTTTAGTATACTATTTTCCCCTAGAGCTGGAGTTTTACAGTCTTGTGGGATCTGCAAACTTGTGTGAACTTGTTCTTCCAGTTGGTCTTCTGGGGGAGGGACCTGCTGTGTTGCTTCTTGGGTGTTTTTGTCTGGATGGTTTTGTGCTGGCCCTTGCCAGGAAACCAGGCTCGGTGTAAGCTGGTCCTCTGTGTGGCTTTTGTTTCCCAAGAGCTTTATGCATCTCTTCAGAGGATGAAAATAAAAATGGCTGTGTCTCAATATCTAGCCCTAGAGCTGAAAGATCATGGCTTCCCTTTTTCTGTAAACTCCCTGAGGCAAATGGTATTCACTTTTGTGTGTGCTAAACTCCACAAACTCCTGTGGTGTGTGCCCACACTGATTCTCCGAGGGGGAGTCCAAGGTCCCGCATTATTGCCCTTTGTAGGCCTGTGGATTTCAACAACAATACGTTTGAAGCGTGGTGGCAATCAAGAGTTTTATATTAGCTGTGATAAATTTGAGCTTATTTACACCTATTAACAATGGATTTCATCAAGTAATGAGCTAGACATATAAGGCTGGAATTCAGAGAGGAGGTCTGGCCTAGAGAATAAATATAAGCATATAAACATCAATAAAAGCCACAAGAGATAGCCTAGATAGAAGGTAGATAAAGGACAATATAACTATGACATAGAGTATTTTATCATATTCCTCGCTTGCAACTGAAACCCAGTAGAATTTAGAACAATCAGTGAAGTTAAAACAAGACAAAACAAAAAAGATAAAACCCAACAGTGCTCCAGACTGCCAGGGAGGCAGTATTGATGTTGCTGACATTAAAAAAAAGTTCAGAATGGGGAAGTAATAGTTTTGCCAAACATAGAATTTGCCAATTCCCTCAAATATTAATACATGACTTTGACAAGAGTAATTTAAGTGAATTGGAGGGGAGGAAATCTTAATTAGAATAGATTATGGAGAGGATGCAGGGAAAAAAGTAAAGCAATGACTACAGAAACTCTTTCAAAAGGTTCCAGAAAGAAAAAAAGCAAGAAAATAGAGACAAAAGATGTTACCTGGAGATAGATGTAAGATCAAAGGAGGAGATACTAGATCATTTCTATATCTTTATGGGATTCAGTAGAGAGAGAAATAAGGGAAGATAGTGACTGGAATAAAGTCCTTAAAAGTTAGAGAAGATAGAATCCACAGTACAATTGAAAAACTACTCTTTGATAGGAGCAATAACACTCCATTTGCCAAAAGAAAAGTGAAGATAGGGGAACCTGGGTGGCTCAGTTGTTTGAACACCCAACTCTTGATTTTGGCTCTCCTCATGATCTCTGAGTCATGAATCAAACCCTGTGTCGGGCTCCATGCTGGATGTGGAACCTGTTTAAAATCCCCTCTCCTCCTCTCCCTCTCTCTCCCTCTACCCCTTTCACAACAAACAATCATTCTCTCTTTCTCTCTCTCTCTCTCTCTCTCGATAAAAAAGGAGGAGGGGAGATAAACTATAAAAGTATAGATACAGGGAGATTGTTTAGTGGGAAGATGCATTTCAATTGGGTTTGCTTCTATTTTTTAATGAAATATAATGGAATATCATCAGCTGATAATGATGGGGAAAGAGGAGGTGTGGAAATCTAAAGTGAGAAAAGAAACTGAAATAGTCATTTTAGAAACATGGAAAACAAACACATTAGGAAATTTGGTAAAATTATGAGGCAACATTAAGTACTCATTTGGGAATATGAATTTAAAGTAGGCCAGTCAGTATGGCTACTTTTTCTTCAATTATATATTCAATTACATTTAAGCAGATAGACAAGTTTAAACAGGTGAGCTTGTTAGACAAATAATGGGAGAAAAAAGTCACAGGTAGTTATGGGGTTTTGAAAAATAATGATTTTAATGGTAGATCATGAAATCTATGGTTGGTCAATGAGAAATGGAGACATGATAGATATATGGACCAGGAGAAATGGTAGCAAAAGGGGTTAGTGGAGGAGGAGGGGCAAGATGGAGGAGAAGTAGGAGATGCTGTTTCAACCTGTCCCTTAAAGTGAGCTAAATATCTACAAGCACACTCTGCACACCTATGAAATCAGTCTGAATCTCTACAGGGCAGAAGACATCAGTAGAGAGGTAAAGCAGAGAGGGAATTCTCAAACTGATATCAGAGGATAAACAGAAGGGAGAGGGAGCTACCAGAAGTGACCCATTGGAAAGTAATACTCCAATTTGAAAGTGCCCTGTGATTGGGGACCAGCGTTAAGTTGGAGTCTGGTTAAAAGCACACACAAAAAGAGCAAAAAATCTTAAGGGGCAACTGGTGGAATTGAGCCGTCATGGGCAGGGGTCTAAGCCCACATTCCCAGGATGGTCATACCCAGTGACCACCCATGCAAGAGAGAGTCGAGCAGAGCCTCCAGCCCATGGTCCCTGAGACTGTAGCTATCTGTTGCTGGCACAACTGCTTGGCTGGATGCATTCCTGCCCGCACCTGAGAGAGCCTGGTGTGGCACCAGCTGGGAGTCTTTAGGACTGCACCTTTCTATGACCTGCATGACTGTGGAGTCTGAGCACACTCCTGCCCATGCGTGAGAAGCCTGATGTGGGCGCCCATCAGTCCTCTCTAGGACCACAGCCTCCTGCAACTCCCAGCCCGTGCCTGAGAGAACCTGGTGCAATCTCTGTTCAGGATCCTTTGGTGGCAGCCTTCCCTGATCTGTGTGACCACTGGGTCTGAGTGCACCTGGCATGGGCCTGGACTCCAAGCAGCAGTCTCAGCAAAGGCAGCCACCAGAAGTGGGCTCCCCCAGCCAATATCACCCATGGTTTTAGTGTCACAGTGGTGTAGAGACAAGCAGGGGCCTCGGGTAACCACTGGGATGGTGGCTGGGGATGTGCACCACCTATGTAGGGTTGTGTTGGTCAGCAGAGTGTGCAGAGGGGATTCTTTGTGTTCTGGGCCACCCAGAGGGGAACAGTCTGAAACTTCTCTCTGAGATGCAGGTCTGGGTGCAGAAAGATTCTTTCTTTGCTCTGACCCGCTGAAAAGCTGCCAAAAGTTGCCAAAGAACAAAACCCTCCAGAGAGCAAATCCTGAAAAACCAGTTTCCACAGAGCCCAGCCCCTTGATAACTTGCAGGGTGACTCAACCCAAGCAAGATTGATGGGAGAACAATGCAGCAAGCCCCTCTTCTAGAAGACAAGTCAAAACAATGAGAAGACAACCACCATAAGGCCCCCGTAAAACTCTAAAACCCCAACATCAGGGGAAAACAATATATTAAGCTCCCAGTATTGACCTAACCTGTATATTTCATAGGTACAACTTTCTTATAATTTGTTCTCATGATTCTTGTTCTTTTAATTTTTTAACCTACTTACCATTACAACTAGAGGTTTAATACAACATATTACATAACTTTTTAACTTGAACTTTTTAATGCATATACCTATGTTTCTTTTTCTTATTCTTTTCTTTTCATTTTTTTTTACATATAGATATAAGCTTCAAGGAATCCTTTTTCCCTCTTCAATACTACCCCTATATGAAAACCAATTTTAATTTCCCTGCATCTCTGGAAAGTTCAATTGTTTAGCAAAGTTATCAAGATACACCCAGGAAGAACCAAAATAATCTTTCTCATCCACATCAAGTATTTATAACCACCCTCCCTTCTTATTCTTCTGTCACTGTTTCTGTTTATTTTTTTTATTCTTGTATTATATAAATATTCATGGGATTCATTTTGGTTGGGTTCTTCTCTTTTTTCTTGTCATTTACTTTTATCAGACTTTTTGCTTGTTTTTTTTTTAATATACTTTATAAATCTTACTTCTGGGGCTCATTTTGGCTGGTCTTTTTTTTTCTCTTTCTCTTTGTTTTTTTCTTTCTTTTTGATGGTGACTTCTGATTCCTCCAAAACCTTCCAGGGTACACCTTGCCTGGATCGTGGTTGATATATCCAGTTATATATACCCTCAACCACCTCTCACTAAAATGACTAGGACAAGGAACACCAAAAACAGGAAAAATTCAGAGACTTTGCCCCCTGTCATGGAACTATTGGATATGGACATAAACAGTATGTTGGAAAGGTAATTCAAGGTAACAATTATCCAGGCAATGGTTAGGTTGGAGAAAAACATTAGTGACAACATAGGATCTCTAAGGGAGGAAGAGAGAGCTGGTCTGGCAGAAGTTAAAAATGCTTTCAATGAGATCCAATCAAATCTAAATACTCTAACAGCTAGGGTAACCAAGGCAGAAAATAGTATTTGTGTTCGAGGGGAAAAACTGATTGAGAAGAAGGATCAGGAGGAGGCCTGGAACAAACAGCTTAGAAACCACAAAAACAGAATTAGGGAAATAAATGACACCGTGAAACAGTCCAATGACAGAATATTGGGATCCCAGAAGGGGTGAAGAAAGAGAGAAGACTAGGAGATATAGTTGAGCAATTTCTGGATAAAAATTTCCCCAGTCTGGGGAATAGAACAAGTGCTCATGTCCTAGAAGCAGAAAGAACACCCCACAAGATCTATTAATCTAGAAAGACCGCCAGACACTTGATTGTGATATTCAAGAATCAGGGGCACCTGGGTGGCTTAGTGGGTTAAAGCCTCCGCCTTTGGCTCAAGTCATGATCCCAGGGTCCTGGAATCGAGCCCCACAATGGGCTCTCTGCTTGGTGGGGAGCCTGCTTCCTCCTCTCTCTCTCTCTCTGCCTGCCTCTCTGCCTACTTGTGATTTCTGTCAAATAAATAAACAAAATCTTTAAAAAAAAGTCATATTTTAGACAAGAGGTCCTAAGGGCAGCTAGGAGGAAGAGATTCCTTATATACAGAGGGAGGTCCATCAGAAAAACATCAGACCTGTCCACAGAAACCTGGCAATCCAGAAAAGGTTGGTAAAACATAGTCAGGGCACTAAATAAGAAGAACATGAAGCCAAGAATACTTTATCCAACATGGCCGACATTCAAAATGGATGAAGAGATTAAAGAGCTTCCAAGATCAGAAAGGTTTAAAAAAGCATGTGACCAGCAAGATGACATTACAAGAAATATTAAGGGGGTCCATAGAAGAAGAAATAACTCAAGAGTGACATAGAACAGAAATTTACAGAGACACTCTATAGAAACAAGGACTTCATAGGCAACATGATGTCAATAAAAACTTATCTTTCCATAATCACTCTCAAAGTGAACATCCTTAATGCTTCCATAAAATGGCACAGGGTTGCAGACTGGATAAAACGACAGGACCCATCCATATGCTGTCACCAAGAGACACATTTGGATACATCCAGACTGAAATTGAAGAGTTGGAGAAGCATCTTTCATGCCAACAGGCCTCAAAAGAAAGCTGGGATAGTGAGTCTCATATCAGATAAATTAGATTTTAAGCTAAAGACTGTAGTCAGAGATACAGAAGGACACTACATCATTCTTAAAGGGTCTACCCACCAACAAGATCTAACAACTGTAAATATTTATGCTCCCAATATGGGAGCAGCCAACTACATAAGCTAACTGTTAATCAAAATAAAGAATCATATTGCTATGAATACATTAATAATAGGGGTTCTAAACACACCACTCTCAGTAACAGACAGATCATCCAAGCAGAAAATCAATAAAGAAACAAGAGCATTGAATGACACATTGGACCAGATCACTCTCATAGATATATACAGAACATTCCACCTTAACACAACAGAATACTCATTCTTCTCAAGTGCACATAGAACATTCTCCAGAATAGACCACATACTGGGTCACAAATGAGGGCTTAACCAATGCCAAAAGACTGAGAGTATTCCCTGCATATTCTCAGACCACAATGCTTTGAAACTGGAACTCAACCACAAGAAAAAGTTTGGAAATAATTCAAATACTTGGATACAAAATACAAACATGCTCAAAAATGCTTGAATCAACCAGGAAATCAAAGAAGAACTTAAACAATTAATGGAAACTAAGGAGAATGAAGAGAGATTGGTCCAAAAACTATGAGATAGAGCAAATGTGGTCCAAAGGGAGACATACATAGCCACCCAAGCCTCACTCAAAAAAATTGAAAAATCCCGAATATCCCCACTCTCTTTACATCTTAAAAACTGGAAACTCAACAAGAAATGAAGCCAACCCCATGCATAAGAAGGGAAGTAATCAGTATTAGAGCAGAGATCAATGAGTTAGAAACTAGAGATATAGTAGAACACATCAGCAAAGCTGGAAGCTGGTTCTTTAAAAGAATCAATAAGATTGATAAACCACTGGCCAAACTAATCCAAAAGAAAAGAAAGAGAACCCAAATTAATAAAATTATTAATAAAAGGGGAGAGATCACAACTAGAAACTAGGAAACAGAAATATTCATCAGAAATTATTATCAACAGTTACATGGTGATAAGTTAGGTAACCTAGAAGAAATAGATGCATTCCTGGAAACTTATAAACTCCCAAGACTGAAAGAGGAAGAAATTGAAAACCTGAAGAGACCAGTATCTAGTAATGAGATTGAAGCAGTGATCAAAAACCTCCCAAAAAACAAGAGCTCAGGGCCTGATGGATTCCCTGGGAAAATATACCAAGAATTCACAGAAGAAATAATACCTATTCTTCTGAAGCTGTTTCAAAAAGTAGAAACAGAAGGAAAACTTCCAGACTCCTTTTATGAAGCCAGCATTACCCTGATCCCCAAACCGGGCAAAGACCCTACCAAAAAGGAGAATTTCAGACCAATATCCCTGATTAATATGGAGGCTAAGATTCTGAACAAGATCCTAACAAATAGAACCTGACAGCACATTAAAAAGATTATCCACCATGACCAGGTGGGATTTTTCCCTGGGATTCAAGCATGGTTCAACATTTGCAAAACAATAATGTGATAGCACAAATCAATAAGGGAAGAGAGAAGAACCATAAGGTCCTCTCAATTGATGCAGAAAAATCATTTGACAAGATACAGCATCCTTTGATGCATCCACTTCAAAGTATAGGGATAGAGGGAACATTCCTCAACTTCATAAAATCTATCTGTGAAAAACCCACAGTAAATATCGTTCTCAATGGCCAAAAGCCTTCCCTTTAAGATCAGGAACACCACAAGGATACCCATTCTCACCACTGTAGTTCAACATGGTAATAGAAGTCCTAGCAACAGCAATCATACAGCAAAGATAAATAAATGGTATTCAAATTGGCAAAGAAGAAGTCAAACTCTGATACTTTTCCAAAACCCAAAAGACTGTACCCCCAAACTACTAGAATTCATACAGAAATTCAGTAATGTGGCAGGATACAAAATCAATACACAGAAATCAGTTGCTTTCTTATAAACTAACAATGAAAATATAGAAAGGGAAATTAGAAAATAGATTCTATTTACTATAGCACCAAGAATGATAAGATACCTGGGAATAAACCCAATCAAAAAGGTAAAATATCTGTAAGCAAAGAACTACAGAATACTCAGGAAAGAACCTGAAGAAGACACAAAAAGATGGAAAAGCATTCCCTGCTTATGGATCAGAAGAACAAACATTGTTAAAATGTCTATACTGCCTGTAACAATCTATACTTTCAATATCATCCCAATAAAAATTCCACTGGTGTTTTTCATAGTGCTGGGACAAACAACCTTAAAATTTGTATGGAACCACTGAAGAGCTTGAATTGCTAAGGAAATGCTGAAAAAGAAAAAACAAAATGGGACATTACATTGCCTCATTTCAAGCTTTAGTACAAAGCTATGATCACCAAGATAGCATAGTACCATGGAACAGAGTAGAGTCAAGATACAGTCTCTCAACTCTGTGGTCAAATAATATTTGACAAAGCAGGAAAAAATATCCAGTGAGGGAAAAAAACAAAACGAAGCCATCTCTTCAATAAGTGGTGCTGGGAAAATTGGACAGCTATGTATAGAAAATTGAATCTTGATCTTTCTCTTACTCTGTACACAAAGATAAACTCAAAATGGATAAAAGACCTCAACGTGAGGCAGGAATCTATCAAAACACTAGAGGAGAACAAAGGCAGTAACATCTTTGACATTGGCCATAGCAACTTCTTTCAAGCCATGTCTCCAAAGGCAAAGGGAACAAAAGCGAAAATGAACTTTTGAGACTTCATTAAGGTCAAAAGCTTCTGCACAGCAAAGGAACAGTCAACAAAGAGGCAATACACGGAACGGGAGAAGAAATTCACAAATGACACTACAGGTAAATGGCTGATATCCAAGATCTATAAAGAAGTCCTCAAACTCAACACTCAAAAAACAGATAATCATGTCAAAAAATGGGCTGAAGACATGAACAGACACTTCTCCAAAGAAGACATACAGTGGCTAACAGACACATGAATAAATGTTCATCATCATTAGCCCTCAGGGAAATTCAACTCAAAACCACATTGAGATAACACCTTACACCAGTTAGAATGGCCAAAATTAACAAGACAGTAAACAACAAGTGAGAGGATGTGGAGAAAGGAGAACCCTCTTACACTGTTAGTGGGAATGCAAGTTGGTGCAGCCACTTTGGAAAACAGTGTGGAGATTCCTTACAAAGTTAAAATTAGAGCTATCCAATGACCCTGCAGTTGCATTACTGGCTATTTACCCCAAAGATACAGATGTAGTGGAAAAAAGGGCCATTTGTATCCCAATATTCATAGCAGCAATGGCAATAGTCACCAACAGTGAAAAGAGCCAAGATGTCTTTCAACAGACGAATGTGTAAAGAAGATATGGTCCATATATACAATGGAATATTATTCCTCCATCAGGAAGGATGAATACCCAACTTTTGTATCAACATGGAAAGGACTGGATGAGATTATGCTGAGTGAAATAAGTCAAGCAGAGAGAGTCAATTATCATATATCAAATATCAAATATCATATCATAAGTTTCACTTACTTGTGGAGCATAAGGAGTAACATGGAGGACACTAGGAGAAGGAAATTAAGAGTGAATTGGAGGAAATATGAGTTGGAGTCTAAGCATGAGAGACTGTGGACTCTGAGAAACAAACTGAGGGTGTAGTAGAGGAGTGTGGTGGGGGGCAGTTGAGCCTGGTGTTGGGTATTAAAGAGGACATGTATTACATGGAGCACTGGGTGAGGAGCATAAACAATGAATATTGGAATGCTGAAAAAAATAAAATAAAATCACCCCCCCAAAAATACAGTAAATGCAAAATGTTAGTAGTAGAGTGTACCAGATAGGGGGAAAAAAAGGAGAAGGTGGTGGTCAGAGAGTAATATACTTTATATTGAGGCTCCACTTGTGAATGAAATAGTCAGGTGAACAATGGGAGTTGGTGGCTAATGTGACGTGGAAAATGATCACTAGAGGTGGGGAGGTTAAACAACTGAGAGAACTGTGGTTCTGGAAACATTTCTGACCCTGGGTGGAATTCCAGACATGCACACTACTGAAGACATTGCTGCCAAAAGCAGAAACCAACCACCCAAACAAACAAACAATCTCTTTCTTTTCTTCTTGTAGTCGAAGTGGAAACCAACTGACAGCCCTCCTGCACTAAACGTATTGGACAGAGAGTAAAAGCAAAGGTATGGGTTTGAGAACCAATGTACAGTATTCAGTGCTATTCATCCTTTTGGTTATTCAGAATCTGTATATACACTTCTACATATATTTAAGCTTCCAAATAGCAACTGTAAAAACATCATCATGATTTTGATTCATATCAAAGAAGATGTTTTCATATTTTCTTCCAATACCACCTCCTCACTGAAAAAAAGTACTTTGTCTACCACTCTCCAACTAATGTTAATTCCTTTTCTGATTTGATCAAAAACTGTCCTGTTTACAATATATAGACTTAAATGCAAAACTAATTATAACATCACTCTGTAAAAATAGAGAGGAAAAACAAATTGGTTAATAAAAGATATCAATATGTCATAAGCAAGAAAGGAAATATACATTTGAGTCATGGGCTTCGATTTTGTAACTGTAATGAAGACATAGTTTATATTTCCAACTTCATTCTTTTACTATACCTTCCATAGTTCCCTTGCTCTCAACTGATCAGAGTTCTTGCCCTTTTTTGGTTCATATAAAAGTACTAAGAGGTACTCCAAAGAATGCCCTGGGTTCCTGACTTGTTGGGTTGTGAAATAAGGAGCCTCTAATGGTCAGATGGTATTACTGTATCCGTAATGGGAACTTTTTCCTCTTAGATACCAAGACTTTTAAAACATCAGAGCACAAAGCTGTAGATATGGGAAGCAAAACCATTGTAAGATATTTAGTGTAATAGTAAAAGAAGTGACTCTTATTTCAATTTCTTGATTCCCAGGATCAATTACTCTGGCTGTGAGTAAAATAATACACACATTGATTGGTGATCACAAGCGACTAAACTTCACCTCTTAGATTGTATCTACTCACCCCCTGTATGCTACTCTGTAAGGTCAACAATAAGGCACATGATAAGGGGCGTAAGTCAATTACATTTATCTTACTGCAAAATAAGCTTTGTGGTCACAAACAATATAATAATTGACTCTCTCTGCTTGACTTATTTCACTCAGCATAATCCCCTCTAGTTCTGTCCAATTTAAAATTGAATACTATGACATGAGTAAGCTCATGGGTAGTAGTACTGACAGAAGCATTGTGGGCCAAAAAGGCAGATTCATGTCAAGGTAAGTTCCTATTCCAAAGAGACTCATCACTTACCCCTCCCTATCATAATCAACCTAACTCCAAATGCTGGTGGGTTCCCTCAGAGAACAGCATGATAACATAGTGCCAAGACAGGAGCTAAGTATTTGCTTCTGCTGTTGGCATGTTGATTACTAGCAAAGAAAGCAACTTTGATATATAGGAGTTGTTATTAAAAAGCCTATATATTACCATCTCTTCCATCGTGGCCACTTTGTTCTCATGAGCCCACTGGGCAAGGATATGGTGGGAGAAGGGGCTTACTGATACCCACAAGATGAGTCATCTTGTCTGTCTATTATTAATAACTACTCCTGCATCAGGTGTTCTTTGATAGGCATTCATTTCTATAGGCATAATATCCTCACACTCTCTACCTGTTCTGAGAGGTTAATCCACATATTTCTCCCCCAGACCTCTCTTTCATCAATATTCTATACTGATCTTTCACAGTCCCTAAGAAATTAGACAAGCCATTAACCTCTGCTCATAAATTGTACATGTTTTCATATCTCTAGGAATACCTTGGAAAGAAAGTTTTGAGTACAGAAAATTCTGCTTACTGAAGGGACTTTTCTTCCCTATTCTCTTTAAGATCATCTCTAAACAGAGCTTTATGTTACAGCAGTTCAATTCAGACTAGTTCTAATATATAGTATCCAATTGTCTGTAGTCTTGGATTAAGATTTTCCTTCTTGGTGAATTACTAATAAGGAATGTCCCCATGAAGCCATAGGTGTTTGTTGATAAAGTGTCAATAACAGCATAGCAGTAGATGTCATGGAAATTTGAGCCACCTGCACATGCAACTTGTGCAATCAGGGAATGTTCAAGCTTAAACTCACATATTCCACTCTCTATTGATGATACACTCTGATATGCACATCCAATTTTATGGTTTTGAAATAGCTAATATTTACATAATTTAGGCAGCTATATTGACATGGTCTTAGGTAATAGATCTACTTGTATTCAAAGATCATGTAGTCTTTAACAATGTTTAATAGCATGCTAAGGGCTACTTCTCAAAAAAGAATGATCATTTGAAAAAAATGGCACTGCTTTGTTACAAAACCTAGGAAGTTGTGATTTTGTTATGGGAGTTTTCTGGATGGCCAATATAGAATCCCTGTCTTCCTAAGCTTTTGAATTTAATTGACTACTGGAGCAAATTCATGCTTGTTCATATAGAATCCACTGACACACATATATCCATAGTGTCTGTTAATATAATTAGCAAGTTTTATAGTTTCTTAGGCTTACTATGTATCTCCTCTTGCATCAGCCTTTATATGTGTTTTTCTGGCATGTGATGGGATCTGACCATCGCTAGGGATTTGGAAACCATGGGGCCATGGGGATGGTCCTTGAACAAAACTGGTAAACCACTGCAGTGAAAGACTATTCCCCTCAGGGAAAAAAAAAAAAAAAAGTGGAGCTGTCTCTACTCGACTCAGGGAGATCTGAGGTTCAAGGTTTTCAGATTTTCTTATATCTAGACAAATGTTGCCATTCCAATTGTCTTTATCCTATCTGTCCAAAGCAATATCCTTATATTCACATAAAAGACTTGAAAAGACTGAATAGTTAACTAACATTGTAATTATGCAACCAGGTGATAAAATTTTATACTTTATTTACAGCTGTAGTGGCTTGACTCTAGTAACAATAAGAGATTATATTACGACCAACATAGAAACTCTTACGTCTTAAGTCAAGAGTTTAGTCCCAAGCTTTTATTTTTTTATTTCTGAAACTTCTCTAGTACAGAAGCAGTCATCCCCTCTTCAGTCCTTGTAGTCATTATTCCTCCAGAAAAGCACAACCTAAAGTTTCCATTCATTTACTTTAGGCTCACTGATTTATTAAAAAAAATAAATAATATTAAAGGAGATTTTGTTTATTAATAAATGACACAAACAAATGATCTGTTTTAAGGGGCGCCTGGGTGGGTCAGTGGGTCAAAGCTCTGCCTTTGGCTCAGGTCATGATCTAAGGGTCTTGGGATCAAGCCCTGCATCTGGGGATCTCTGCTCAGCAGGGAGACTGCTTCCCTTTCTCTCTCTCTCTGCCTGCCTCTCTGTCTGCTTGTGATCTCTGTCCCTCAAATAAATAAATAAAATCATTTAAAAAAAGAATCTTGCATGGAGCACTGGGTGTGGTGCATAAACAACGAATTTTGTTCTACTGAAAATAAATTAAATAAATAAAAAATTTAAAAAAAAAGAATCTGTTTTAAGCATTCCAAAGAAATTAATGTAAGAAATATATCCCATAATTGTTTGGAAGCAGTGCAAGAAAAATTTCATGTTACTCACTGATTAATAACTTTAAAAAGGGAGAGAAAACTGTAAGGAATCAGAGAGGGAAACAAACCATGAGAGACTATGGAATTCAGGAACCAAACTGAAGTTTATGGAAGGGGGGGTGGGGGGAAGAAGTAACTGGGTGATGGGTATTAAGGAGGGCATGTGTGGGGATAAGCACTGAGTGTTATACACAACTATGAATCATTGAACGCTATATCAAAAACTGATGATATATTATATGTTAGCTAATTGAACATATATATATTTTTAATTTTAAAGGGCACTAACTCCCCTATGGCTGGCATAAAAAGGAAAGGAAGGGAATGATATTTCTCAAAGTCCAAAAGTCATTGTAATATTGCTGCTGTTGAAAAAAAAAAATGAAAGAGATGTTTTTTCTCTTCTTTCTGCCTTATAATATTACATGGATACCTACCTGGAGCCTAGCTGTTAGGGAGTCTGGAAAATATATTTTTCAACTTCTAGCCCCAGCAGCATAGGAATTGTAGAATAGGAAAGCAGATGTAAAAATTAGTACAAATAAATTATATAAAATGATAGAGCTTGAGATTTATATATTTAACAAAAAGAAATATAGATTCAAAAAAAAGTTTCTTCTTGCCTTGTCAGCTCTCCCAGAAACAAATTCTGAGATAAAGATATTGTGCAAATGATTTATTAAGAAAGTACTTGCAGGAAAAAACTAGTAAAGGTGTGGCTGAAAACAAAACAGAGAAGGAAAGGGAGTCAAGCAAAGATGCATTTCAAGCAAAGTCTTCCAGAGGTTAATTTCATCCCATTCTTATAGGGGAACTCATGAATATGAATTACATGTTGTTCTGACAAGTATCAAAGAAACTGGGGCCTTCATGTTCTTTTAACAACCAGCCACTGGTTTTGGTGAAGAGTCACCCTAATATATTTGTAGGTGATTCTTATTTTCCATTTGAAGACAACAACAAAAATCCCATAGTCACAGTTCCAGTGGGATCTGGAACAGCATTAAAATAAAACATTATATTCTGTCATTTCTCCTGCATAATCCTGTATGGTTTTAAAACTTATCATCTGTGCAAAAATCTTATCTCTCAAAATTTAGACTCTCAACTTCTTAAAATCCTCTACCAGCATTTAGAACAGTTTCACTGAACATTTCCACTTGGTTACCCAACCATATTTCAAAGTGAAAATGCTAACTAAAAATATAGCAAGAATCTCTTCATATGGCAGAAATCCCTGGAACAAAATTTGGAAATGGTAAATAGATGTTTTCCTGGCATATCTTTCGCCCTGAGCTTGATCCACATATAAAATTTGACCCTAATTTCGTGGTGAGATTAGAAATCAATAAGCAAACAAGCAACTAGTCAAATAACAGTAAAAACAAAACCACTAGAGAACGGCCTTTTCAAACATGCTTATGAAGCACAATTTTGTAACGAATATTTATTAGAGTGTGCCCATGGAACAGATCAATCATTTGTTCTTACAAAATTATCTAAATGGTCCAATTAGTTATAAAAATTTAGAGACAAGTCAAGCAGAGAAAATCAATTATCATATGGTTTTGCTTATTTGTGGAGCATAAGGAATAACACGGAGGACATAGGAAGATGGAGAGGAGAAGGGAGTTGGGGGAAACTGGAGGGGAGATGAACCATGAGGGACTGTGGACTCTGAGAAACAATCTGAGAGTTTTGGAGGGAAGGGGGGGTGGGAGGTTGGGTGAGCCTAGTGGTGGGTATTATGGAGAGCATGTATTGCATGGAGCACTGGATATGGTGTATAAACAATGAATTCTGGAACTAAAAGAAATTAAAAAAAAATAAAAATTAAAACAAAAACAAAAAAGAAAATTTAGAAACATGTAGATCCAAGAAGATTGTTACCCCTCCATGAAAATGTAAAAACTTAGAGAATGTTTTAAATAAAAGGATATTCACAGCAACATTAAAAAGAAGAACAAAATTGTCTATTAATGAGTGTGATTTAGTAAGTTATAATGCAACCACCTGAATAATTTTATGTCATCATTAAAAATAATGATCTAGTTCTAATATTACTAATCTGGAAATATGTCCCTAAGATATAAAGTTACAAAATGTAAGTGTTAGACTTAAATGATATGATTTCAATTCTATCAAAAGGAAAAAAAAAGGGTTTTGCATAAATGAAGAGAAAAATAATAAATGATATACAACAAATAGTTAATACCAGTTATTGATGAGGAGGGAGATTGGCAGGAGCAGAGTCAGTGAGTGATCCTCCCTTAATGTGGTTTCAAAGATACAGAATTATGGGTGATTTTTATTTTGTATATCTTTGTTTTTCTCTGAATTAAAAAAAGAGATAAATACAATTAACTAATATTACCTCAGTTTTATCCATTGACTTGTGAGTTTGGTAACATTTAATTTACAAAAATTAAACCACTTAAAATAAAAAGATTCGGGGTCACCTGGGTAGCTCAGTCAGTTAACATCCAACTCTTGGTTTCAGCCTAGGTTATGATATAAGGGTCCTGAGATTGAGCCTGTTTTGGGCTCCATGCTCATTGGGGAGTCTGCTTGAAGATCTTCTCCCTCAGCACCTCTTTGTGTTCATGCTATCTCTCTCAAATAGATAAGTATATCTTTAAAAATAAAATAAAATAAGTAGATTCAGTTTAACATGTTGACTAGACAATTCTCTCTTAAGATTATCTTTCTTTAAAAAAATAAAATCATCAAAAAGAGATATCAGAGTACTAAATCTAATAATATTCTCTCATTTGATAACTATCAGTTACCATTTGATAACTTAATACTTATAATTTGATATAACAGTTATCATTTGATAACTGTCAAGTTGATGGGGATGGATTGAGAAGTAATTTTGGACCCAAGTTTTATGTCCTTACCCTTTATTTTAATTAGTTTCAGAGGTAGAATTTAATGATTCATGTTGCAAATAATATCCAGTGCTCATTATGTCAAGTTCCCTCCTTAATGTCCATCACCCAATTATCTCTTCCTCCTACCCCCCCTCCCTTCCAGCAATCTTCAGTTTGTTTCCTAAAGTTCAAACATCAGTTTGGCTCCCTGTCAGTTGTCATCTCATTTTACTTTTCCTTCCCTCTATTTATCTCTTTTGTTTCTTAAATTCCACATATGAGTAAAATCAAATGGTATTTGTCTTTCTCTGGCTGACTTATTTCACTTAACGTAATGCCCTCTAGGTCTACCCACATCATTGAAAATGGCAAGATTTTATTCTTTTTGATGGCTGAATAATATTCAATTATGTGTATGTATACATCACATCTTCTTTATCCAATCATCTGTTGATGGACATCAGAACTCTTTACATAGTTTGGCTCTTGTGGATATGACTGTTAGAAACATTAAGGTAAGGAGCATGTGCACCCTCAAATCACTTATGTTTTTATTCTTTGGATAAATACCTAGTAATGCACAGGTCCTTGAACCTGTTTAGATATTTTCACTATTATTATTCCAGCACTTAAATTAGTACCTGCCATATGGTAACTATTGTATTTCTAGCAGGCAGTCAAGGAGGGAAGGTAGGATGAAGGAATGAAGGGAGAAAGGAAACTTAGACTCTACTCACATATAAAAACATTAAAAATTCCCATAAGTAAATCAATTTCCATAATTGCATAATAAGGACCTCAGTAAACTACCCAATTACTCTAAAGAAATGAAAATATGGGCAAAACTAAAAAAAAAAAAAAAAAAACTTCAGAAATCTGGCAATAAGCCAAATTGAATAAATGAAATTAAAATTATCTATCCAAAAGAACCTACTGAACATGGTAAGACAATGGTGTCTATGACATTTTAACTTAGGGCTGTTCCTATCCGCCCTTCCTTCCCAGTTTAGTTGTATAGTAGTCAAAAGCTAATAGCAATACTATGAAAAGAGCTGATTGCTTGTGGAATTCCATGAAAATTACCATCCTTAGAATGCTGTTAATATTTTGTCCAAACAGGGGGTGCCTGAGTGACTCAGTCAGTTGGGTATCTGTCCTCAGCTCAAGTCATGATCCCACCATCCTGGGATCAAGCTCTGCATCTGGCTCCCTGCTGAGCAAGGAGCCTGCTTCTCCCTCATCCACTACCCCTGCCCCCCCATGCTCTCTCTCTCTCTCTGAAATAAATAAAATCTTAAAACAAAAATATTTTGTTTTAAGATTTTATTTAAATCTTAAAACTTGCAGCACTCTGAAAAATCTCTATCCAGAGGGTGAGGGCTATTTGATCTGACTTAGTGCTCAGATAAAGTCAACAGAGTGTATTACTGAAATAACAGCAAAATGCTGGCAACTTCTAAGCTACCTAAGGTTGTAAATTCATTTGGGGCAAAGCAGCCCTGGCCAGAAATCCTGAGAAACTAAATTGCTATAGAGAAATTTGAGAAGCTCCAGTATATTTATGGGAATCTAAAAGGCTATATACATATGCAAATGACCAAGAAAATGCAAAAAATATACATATGTGTAGTGAATATTAATAGAAAAAAAGTGCAGATATCAAAGAAGTACATTAAAAAGGGCTCTACTGGTGCAAATGGGTGAGGTGAAGAGGGCTTATCAGAAAAAAAAAAAAAATTCCAACCGCATAACCTATATAAAGAGAATTAGAGGATAAGAGGTAGTTAGTGATCTCAGTGAAACAAGGAAGGGAGGGCAAGAAGTGAAGATTATGTCACACTAATGAATAAGTACATTTGAAGATCCAAGGACAAAATAAGTACATGATGCATTCGACCAAGAGCAGCAAGACTAAAGAGAAGAACTTCTTTTTGTTGTTGTTGTTGTTCGATTTTTGTTTTCGTTTTTGTTTTTGCTTTTGTTTTTGGTTTTGTGTGTTTTTGAGAACAGACAAGAAGAGACAAGAAGTAAATAGGAACAAAGACCTACAGAATCTCATAAACCATGTCGAAAATATTTTAAATGATTCCAGAGAAAAATGGGAAGTCACTGAAACATTTTTAAGCAGTGTAAATCAAATTTACACTTGAGGGGAATTATTCTGGCTTCTGAGTGGAACATAGATGTAGAATGGCATAAATGACCAAAAAGAGATCTCATGTGAGGTTGACTTCTCAATCCAAGTCAATGAAGACAGAATGGGTGGATATAAATGAATAGATGTAAAATTTGTCAGAATTTGTTGGTGCTTAGGCAAATTCTGACTTGAGCTGTCAGTGGTTTCATTTATTGAGACAGAAAACACGGAGGAGAAAGAGGGTAGATGATACAAGAGTATGAGTTGGGAAGGTTGAACTGCCTTCATAACTCAGGAGTAAAGTGTGAGAAGACAGAAGGGCCTAGGGAAGCCTGCTGGGGAGAATCTATGTGCTTAAGAGGAAAAGTAGAACTGAGAAAGAAAGTCTGACAGGAGGGAGGAATACTTGGAGAATGGGTGTCATGGAAATCAAGAAAATTTTGCAAAAAGGAAGAAACAATCAACAGTGTCAAATGTAGTTGAGGTCATGTAAGATAAAAGCATAAAGGGTATTCTTTCAATTAGTACAAGGAAGTTATTACAAACTTGGAGGAAAAGTTCCCATGAAGATGTAGGAGCTGATAAAAATGTAGTATACTGGTTGTGGAGGAAATGGGAAAGAAAGGAAACACACAAATAGAAACAGAATAGTTAGAAACTCAAAGATTTCAACTGCTAGAGGGGAATGGGGGCTCAAGTGAAGCAGTTTCTTTGTTACTGAAATAAGAGTGATTAATCCATACTGAAATGTTGATGCAAAAGACCAGTGTGTAGAGAGAAGTTGACTAGACAAAGAAAATACTCAATAATGTAATTTCCTTGGGAGAACAAGAATACATGATGAAGAACAAAGGTTTAAAAAATGGATCTTATGAGGAGGGGAGACAAGATGGCAGAGAAGTAGGAGGCACTGTTTCAACCAGTCCCCTAAAGTGAGCTGATTGTCTACCAAAGAACACTGATCACCCATGCAATCAGCCTGCAATTAGAATTATACACTTTTGGATCTCTATGGGGGCAGAAGATGCCAGTGGACAGGTAAAGCAGAGTGGGAACATCAGACTGATATCAGAAGATAAATAAAAGGGGGAGGGAACCACCAGAAGCGACCCATTGGAAAGTAATACCCCAATACTAGATTGTCCTGTGATTGGGTACCAGCATTAACTTGGAGTCTGGTTGAAAGCATTCAAAAAGAGCAAAAGATCTTAAGGGGAAATTGGTGGAATCAGGAGGTTAGGGACAGGGGCTTAAACATATTGACACAGGACAGCCACCTCTGGCGCTGAGCCAGAGTGCCAGAGAGAGTGCTGCTTTGAAAAAGCCAGGTCCTGGTCCCTAAGCCACCAGCATGCCTGAGAGAGTCTGGTGTGGATGCCAGACAGTGCTCTTTAGAACCACAGCCTTTTGCACTCTGCATGTGTGCTGTGTAACCCGGGTCTGAGTCGTGCTCCACCCTTCCCCTGAGAGAATCCCTGCAGGTGCTAGCCAGTGCTACCTGGGACAGGGAGATTCTGAACACACCCAACCAAGGCCAACATAAAAATCTCAGTGTGTTCTCTCTGGCTGGGACCACTCTGGTGGTCTGGACCTGCTCAGACAGCCAGCTATGGTGGAGGCAGCCACTGGAAGCCAGCTCTGGACTAGTATTTCTCGTGGTTTTGGGTAGAAGTGGGAGTTTCTGTGACCCCTAAGACCATGACTGGGGACGTGCTCTGCCAGTGGCAGAGGGGGAATTTATGTGCTCTGGAGCACCCAGAGGGGAACAGACTAAGGCTTCTCTCTGAGACTGAGGTCTGGGTGCAGTTTGTTTTCCTCCAAACCTCCAAAGAACCCCCAAAAGCCACCAAGGGGAGGAAAAATAAAAACCCTCCAGAGAACAAAAGCCTGAAAAACTGGTTTCCTCAGAGCCCAGCCCCTTCATGAGGGCAGGAGGACTCAACTCTAGCAAGACAGCCTAAAAACCACAGGGCAGGACCCTCCCCCAGAAAGCAAGCCCCCCAAAAGAGGAAAGCACCGCTACTTCATAGATACAACTTTTATTTTTAAATCGTTCCCACTATACTCGTTCTTTTCAATTTTTATATAATTTTAACCTATTTACCATCACAATGAGATGTTCAGTACATTAAATTCCATAACATTTTAACTTGAATTTTTAAAATACGCATACTTGTTTTTTTTCCTTTGCTTTTTTATTTTTGTACATTTTATTTAATTTTAATATTCATATAGAGATAAGTTTCTAGATAATCCCCTTTCCCCAATTAATGCTACCCCTATATATAAACCAGTTTTAATCCCCCTTTATCTCAGGAAAGTTGAGTCCTTTAACAAAGATATCAAGATACATCCAGAAATAATCAAAATAATGTTCCTTGCCAACACTGAGAATTTATAACCACCCTCCCATCTTTTTCTTCTGTCAGTGTTTCCTATTTACTTGTTTTTGTTCTGCTAGCATCTACATCTTATACTTGGGGTGAATTTTGGCCAGGCTATTTATTTCTTTTTCTTCTTCTCATTTATTTTGTTGGTCTTTTTGTTTGAATACTTTTTAAATCTTATCTTTGGGGTCCATTTGAGCTGGGTTTTCTCTTTTATAGGTTTTTTTTTTTTTTTTTTTTGGTGGGGACTCCTGATTGCTCAGAAGTGTTCCAGAGAGCACCTTGCCAGCAGCACAGTTGATACACTTAGCTACACATCCCTTCAACCATCTCTCACCAAAATAACTAGGAGGAGGAATGCCCAACAGAAGAAAAAATCAGAGGCTGGGCCTTCTGAAGCAAGAACTAATGGCTATGTACCTAAACAATATGTCAGAAAGGGAATTCAGGCTAACAATTATCCAGGCAATAGCTAGGTTGGAGAAAGCCATCGATGACAAAATGGAATTGATTAGGGCAGAGGTGAAAGCCACCAGGGATGATGTTCACAATGTCCTCAATGAATTCCAATCTAATCTAAATTC
This sequence comes from Taxidea taxus jeffersonii, assembly GCA_003697995.1. Lineage (NCBI taxonomy): Eukaryota > Metazoa > Chordata > Mammalia > Carnivora > Mustelidae > Taxidea > Taxidea taxus. The sequence goes on from ML108420.1 coordinate 129,844, forward strand.
TCTAAAAGCTAGGGTAACTGAGACAGAAGACAGAATTAGTGATCTGGGGGGCAAACAGATAGAGAGAAAGGATCAGGAGGGATCCTGGAACAAACAGCTTAGAAGCCATGAAAACAGAATTAGGGAAATAAACGACACCATGACATGTTCCAACATCAGAATTATAGGATTCCCTGAGGGGGAGGATAAAGAAAGAAAACTAGAGGATATAGTTGAACAAATTCTCCATGAAAATTTTCCCAGTCTGATGAATGGAATCAGCGTTTATGTGCTAGAGGCAAAAAGGTCTTGGCCCAAGATCATAGAATCTAGAAAGACCTTGAGATACCGGGTTGTGAAAATGATGAATCACAATTTTAGACAGGAGCACTTATAAGCAGCTAGGGAGAAGAGATTCCATATGTACAGAGGAAAGCCCATCATATTAACGTCAGACCTGTCCACAGAAGTCTGGCAAGCCAGAAAGGGCTGGCAAGATGTATTCAGGGCACTAAATGAGAAGAACATGCAGCCAAGAATACTTTATCCAGCAAGACTGACATTCAAAATGGATGGAGAGATAAAGAGCTTCTAAGACCGGCAAGGACTAAAAGAATGTGACCACCAAGCTGGCAGTACAAGAAATATTAAGAGGTGTGCCATAAGAGAGGAAAAAAAATCCATAATATCATTGAACAGAAATATATGGAGACAATCTATAGAAACAAAGACTTCACAGGTAACACAATGTCAATAAAAACGAACCTCTCAATAACCACCCTCAACATGAATAGCCTAAATGCACCAACAAATGGCACAGGGTTGCAGATTGGATAAAATGACAGGACCCATCCATATGTTGTCTATAAGAGACCCACTTTGAACCTAAGAATACATGCAAGCTGAAAGTGAAGGAATGGAGAAGCATCTTTCATGTCATTAGGCCTCAAAAGAAGGCTGGGAAAATGATTCTCATATCAGATAAATTAGATTTTAAACTAAAGACTGCAGTCAGAGATACAGAAGGACACTATATCATTCTTAAAGTGTCTATCCACCAATAAGATCTAACAATTGTAAATATTTGTGCCCCCAGTATGGGAGCAGCCAAATACATAAGACAACTGCTAATCTGGAGGAGTCATATTGATATGAATACATTAATAGTAGGATATATTAACATGCCACTGTCAGTAACAGACAGATCATCCAAGCAGAAAATCAATAAAGAAGAGCATTGAATGACACATTGGACCAGATGTACCTCACAGATATATACAGAACATTCCACCCTAAAACAACAGAATGCTCATTCTTCTCGAGTGCACATGGAACATTCTCCAGAATAGACCACATACTCAGTCACAAATCAGGGCTCAACCATTACCAAAAGATTGAGACTGTTCCCTGCATATTCTCAGATCACAATGCTTTGAAACTGGAGCTCAATCACAAGGAAAAGTTTGGAAGGAAGTCAAACACCTGGAAGGTAAAGACTACCTTGCTTAAGAATGCTTGGATCAACTAGGAAATAAAAGAACTTAATTCATGGAAACAAATAAAAATGAAGGCACTTCAGTCCAAAATCTATGGGATACAGCAAAGGCTGTCCTAAGGGGGAAGTACATAGCCATCTGAGCCTCCATCAAAAAAAAAAAAAAAAAAAGAAGAAAGAAAAATCAAGAATACAGCAGCTATCTTTACACCTTAAGGAACTGGAGAATCAACAACATCAATGAATGCATCAATGAAACTAGAACCTGCGTGTTTGAATGAATCAATAAGATCGATAAAGCATTGGCCAAACTAATCCAAAAGAAAAGAGAGAAGGCCCAAATTAATAAAATAATGAATGAAAAGGGAGAGATCACAACTAACACCAAGGAAATGGAAACGATCATCAGAAATTATTATCAGCAGTTATATGCCAATAAGTTAAGCAACCTAGATGAAATGGATGCATTCCTGGAAAACTATAAACTTCCAAAACTGAACCAGGAAAATAGCAACCTGAATAGACCAATATCTATTAATGAGATTGAGGCAGTGATCAAAAGCCTCCCAAGAAACAAGAGCCCAGGACCTGATGGATTCCCTGGGGAATTCTACCAAACTTTCAAAGAAATAATACATATTCTCCTGTAGCTGTTTCAAAAAATTGGAACAGAAGGAAGATGTCCAGACTCAATTTATGAAGCCAGCATTAGCCTGATTACCAAAGCAGGCATAGACCCAGCCAAAAAGGAATATTTCAGACCAATATCCTTGATGATTATGGATGCTAAGATTCTCAACAAGATCCTAGCTAATAAGATCCAACAGCACATTAAAAAGATTATCCACCATGATCAGTTGGGATTTATCCCTGGGTTGCAACTGTGGTTCAACATTAACAAATCAATCAATGTGATAGAACAATAATGGAAGAGAGAAGAACCATATGGTCCTCTCAATTGATGTAGAAAAAGCATTTGACAAAATCCAGCATTCGTTCCTGATTAAAAAGGTTTCAAAGTATAGGGATAGAGGGAACATTCCTGAACTTCATAAAATCCATCTATGAAAAACCCACAGCGAATATCGGCCTCAATGGGAAAAAGCTGACAACCCACTCTTTCCACTGTTGTTCAACATAGTATTAGAAGTCCTAGCAACTGCAATCAGACAACAAAGATAAATAAAAGGTATTCAAATTGGCAAAGAAGAAGTCAAACTCTCTCTTTTCACAGATGAAATGATGCTTTATATGGGAAACTCAAAAGACTCCACCCACAAGGTACTACAACACATTCAGCAATTCAGTAATGTGGCAGGATACAAAATCAATGTACAGAAATCAGTTGCTTTCTTATACAGTTACAATGAAAATACAGAAAGGGAAATTAGAGAATTGATTCCACTTACTATAGCACCAAGAACCATAAGATACATGGGAATAAACCTAATCAAAGAGGTAAAGAATTTGTACTTGAGGAACTACAGAACATTCATGAAAGAAATTGAAGAAGACACAAAAAGATGGTAAAGCATTCCTGATCATGGATCGGAAAAAATAAACATTGTTAAAATGTCTATAATGCCTAGAGCAATCTATACTCTCAATGCCATCCTGACCAAAATTCCACCAGCATTTTTCAAAGATCTGGAGCAAACAATCCTAAAATTTGTATGGAATCAGAAGAGACACTGAATTGCTAAGGAAATGTTGCAAAAGAAAAATAAAACTGGGGCCATTACGTTGCCTAATTTCTAAAGCTGTGATCACAAAGATAGCATGGTATTGACACAAACACAGACACATAGACCAGTGGAAAAGAGTACAGAGCCCAGATAATGGACCCTTAACTCTATGGTCAAATAATCTTCAACAAAGCAAGAAAAAATATCCAGTGGAAAAAAGACAGTCTCTCCAATCAATGGTGCTAGGAAAATTGGACAGCTATGTGTAGAAGAATGAAACTCGACCATTCTCTTACACCATATACAAAGATAAACTCGAAGTGGACAAAAGACCTCAGCATGAAGCAGGAATCCATCAGAATCCTAGAGGAGAATATAAGCAGTAACCTCTTTCGACATCAGCCACCACAACTTCTTTCAAGATATGTCTCTAAAGGCAATGGAAACAAATGTGAAAATGAATTTTTGGGACATCATCAAGATAAAGAGCTTATGCACAGCAAAGGAAACAGTCAACAAAACATAGAGGCAACCCACCAAATGGTAGAAAATATTTGCAAATGACAATACAGACAAAGGGCTGATATCCAGGATCTATAAAGAACTCCTCAAACTCAACACACACAAAACAGATAGTCATGTCAAAAAATGGGTAGAACAGATGAACAGACACTTCTTCAATGAAGACCTAGAAATGGCTAACACATACATGAAAAAATGTTCATCATCACTAGCCATCAGGGAGAGTCAAATCAAAACTACATTTAGATACCACCTTAAACAGCCAAAAATAACAGGACAGTAAACAACAAATGTTGGAGAGGATGTGGAGAGAGGGGAACCCTCTTCAACTCTTGGTGGGAATGCAGGTTGGTGCAGGCGCTTTGGAAAACAGTTTGGAGATTCCTTAAGAAATTAAAAATAGAGCTTCCCTATGACCCTGTAATTGTACTACTGTGTATTTACACCAAAGATACAGATGTAGTGAAAAGAAGGGCCATCTGTACCCCAATGTTCATAGCAGCAATGACCACAGTCGCCAAACTGTGGAAAGAACCAATGTGCCCTCCAACGGACAAATGGATAAGGAAGATGTGGTCCATATACACTATGGAGTATTATGCTTCCATCAGAAAGGATGAATACCCAACTTTTGTATCAACATGGACAGGACTGGAAGAGATTATGCTGAATGAAACAAGTCAAGCAGAAAAAGTCAATTATCATGTGGTTTCCCGTATTTGTGGAACATAAGAAATAACACAGAGGACATGGGGAGATGGAGAGGAGAAGGGAGTTGTGGGAAATTGGAGGGGGAGATGAACTATGAGAGACTATGGACTCTGAAAAGCCAAATGAGGGTTTTGGAGGGACAGACGGTGGGAGGTTGGGTGAGCCTGGTGGTGGGTATCATGGAGGGTTCATTTTGAATGGAGCACTGGGTGTGGTGCATAAACAATGAATTCTGGAACACTGAAAATAAAATTTAAAAAATAAATAAAAATTTAAAAAAATAGATCTTATTTTTTTGGCAGGATGGTGGAGAATTAGCAGGCTGACGTAGCAGTAGGTACCAGGAGTTCAGCTAAATAGTCATCAAATCATTCCAAATGCCTACAACAACAGGAGATAGGAAAGAAGAAGAGCAGCAATACTAGAAATAGAAAATTGACCACTTTCCGGAAGGTAGTAGTTGTGGAGAAGTGAATCAGAAGCGATGGGAAGATAGAGCATGGGTGGAGGGTCCGGCTCCTGGCCAGTGTTAGAGCACTGGAGCACTAAATCAGCACTTTTAGAAGTCTGTTCCACTGAAGGACATCTCTCTAGAAGCTAAGCTGGGGTGGAGAACTCTTGGGGACAGTGTGTTCTCAGGACCCATGGGGTCAAAGAAAGACCAGGTTTGTCTGAGTGTGGCACAGCTGCCAGGTATCTAAGTGGAGAAGCTGATTACAGAGATAGACCTGGAGTCAAGTAGTGAGCTCTTAGCTTAGGTATACCTTAAGCCATCATCCAAGGCACAGTTTGGCTACTGTTCTTTGAGCAGGGACCCCCACAAGTGGCACATCCAGACAGACCCCCTCCTTCCTCCTCTGGGAGGAATAGCGTGGGAGCACACAGCAGGAATATGTTGGGTTTGGAGTCTCCAAACAGGGCCATGCACCAGAGATAGAAATGCTCAGTCACAGGTGGGGGTGAGTAAGGAGTGAGGCTGGAAACCAAGGAGATTGGACAGATTGATGGCTTTTCTCTGAGGGTGCACTGAGGAATGGGGCCCTGAGCTCTCAGCAACTCCAGGCCAAAGATTCAGAGGCTGCCATTTTCACTCCCATCCCCAAAACTCTACAGAAAGCATTCAGGGAACAAAAGCTCTGGGCAGTGAAACCAAGCAGATTACTTACCCCGGCCCCTGGCAAGGGCAGTGCAATTCCACTTCAGGCAAACACATTTGAGAATCACTGCAACAGGCCCCTCCTCTAAAAGATCAGCAAGAACATCCACCCAAGGCAAAGATCATCAATCAATGAGAACTGCAGAGTTCCAGAGCTGGGGGAAAGCAGCATGTAGAATTCTTTCTTCTTTGAATGTTTTTTTAATATTTTACCTTAACAATATCCTTAAAAAATCTTTTTTAAAATTTTCATTGTTATAGTCATATTTTATCCCTTCATTGTATTTAACCTTATTTTTTGTATACATATAGGTTTTTTTCTTTAAAATTTTGGATTACAATTTCTTCTAATAGATCAAATTATACCCTAAATCTAGCATGTGGCTTTGTCTAGTCTTCAGTCTGATCACATTCTCTCCTCTTTTTTTTTTTTCTTTTTCCAACCAATGTATCTTATCAATTCCTTTTTTAGAATATTTTTAAATTTTCATCTTTAGAGTCATATTCCATCCCTTCATCATTTTACCCTTATTTTTGTGTATATATAGATATAGATATGGATATATATACATACACCCACAAATATAAATAAAATTTAATTTAAAATAAAATATAAATATATAAATAAACATAAAAGGATATATATATATATTCTTTTATTTTTATTTTCCCCCATTCTTCTCTTCTTGGTTTTGGATCTCTTCTGATTTGGTTAGTGTATATTTTTCTGGGGTCATTGCCACCCTTTTAGTATGTTATTCTCTCATTCATATATTCATATCTGGATAAAATGATGTGATGGAAAAACTCACCTCAAATAAAATGAACAACAGACAGTACCAACTGATAGGGACCTAGTCAGTAAGGACATTAGTAAAATGTCAGAACTAGAGTTCAGAATGATTTTTATAAAGATGTTAGTTGGACTTGAAAAAAGCATAGAAGATACTAAAGAATCCCTTTCTGGAGAAACAAAAGCCCTTTCTGGAGACATTTAAAAAATAAAATATAACCAAGTTGAAATCGAAAGAGATATTAATGAGGTGCAGTCAAAAATGGAAGTTCTTACTGCTAGGGTAATTGATGCAGAAGAGAGAATTAGTGATATAGAAGACCAAATGACAGAGAATAAAGAAGCTGAGAAAAAGAGAGATGAAGAACTACTGAATCACAGAGTGGGGAGGGGACAATTCAAGAGATAAGTGATACCATAAGATAAAACAATGTTAGAACAATTGGGCTCCCAGAAGAAGAAGAAAGAGAAACAGGGGCAGAAGGTATATTGGACCAAATTATAGCAGATAACTTCCCTAATTTGAGGAAGGAAACAAGCATCGAAATCCAGTAGGCACAGAGAGCCCCCTCGAAATCAATAAAAATAGGTCCACACCCTGTCATCTAATAGTAAAATTTACAAGTCTCAGAGACAAAGAGAAAATCTTGAAAGCAGCTCAGGATAAGTGGTATCTAACCTACAATTGTCGAAATACTAGATTGGCAGGAAACCTATCCACAGAGGCCCAGTAGCCCAGAAAAGAACTGTCATGATATATTAAGAGCACTAAATGAGAAAAAATATGCATCCAAGAATATTATATCCAGCTAGTCTGTCATTGAAAATAGGAGAAATAAAAAGCCTCCAGGACAAACAAAAACAAAAATATTTTGCAAACACCAAACCATCCCTACAGGAAATGTTGAAAGGGGTCTTCTAAGGAGAGAGAGAGCCTAAAAGTAACAGACCAGAAAGGAACAGAGACAATATACAGCAACAGTCACCTTACAGGCCATACAATGGCACTAACTTGATATCTTTCAATAGTTACCCTGAATGTAAATGGGCTAAATGTCCCAATCAAAAGACACAGGGTATTAGAAAGGACTTTTAAAAAAGAAAAGAAAAGAAAAACAAGGCCCATCGATATGCTGTCTGCAAGAAACTCATTTTAGACCAAAAACAGCTGCAGATTAAAAGTGAAGGGATGGAAAACCATTTACCATGCTAATGGACAACAAAAGAAACCTGGGGTGGCAATCATTATATCAGACAAATTAGATTTTAAGCCAAAGACTACAATAGGAGATATGGAAGGACACTATATCATACTGAAAGGGCCTATACAACAAGAAGATCAAACAATTTTAATCATCTTTGCCCCTAACATGGGAGCAGCCAACTACATAAAGCAATTAATAACAAAATCAAAGAAACACATAGGCAATAATACAATAATAGTACGGGGCCTTAACACCCCCTCACTGAAGTGGACAGATCACCCAAGCAAAAGGTCAATAAGGAAAAGAGGTTTTAAGTGACACACTGGACCAGGTGGACATCACAGATATATTCAGAATATTCCATCCCAAAGCAAAAGAGTACACATTCTTCTCCAGTACACATGGAACATTCTCCTGAATAGATCACATCCGGGTCTGAAATCTGGTCTCAACCAGTACCAATACACTGTGATCATTCCTTGCATATTTTCAGGTATCAATGCTCTGAAGCTAGAACTCAATCACAAAAGGAAAGCTGGAAAGAACTCAAATACATGGAGACTAAAGATTATCCTACTAAAGAATGAATGGATTAACCAGAAATTAAAGTAGAATTGAAAACAATTCATGGGAACAAATGAAAATGAAAAAAAAAAAAAAAAGCTGTTCAAAATCTTTTGGGACACAACAAAGGCAGTCCTGAGAGGAAAGTATATAACAATACAAGACTTTCTCAAGAAATAAGAAAGATCCCAAATATACCACCTAACACTACTGCTACCAAGAGATGGAGAAAGAACAGCAAGCCTAAACCTAGCAGGAGAAGAGAAATAATAAAGATTGGATCAAGGGCGCCTGGGTGACTCAGTGGGTTAAAGCCTCTGCCTTCACTTCAGGTCATGATATCAGGGTCCTGGAATCGAGCCCCATGTTGGGCTCTCTGCTCAACAGGGAGCCTCCTTCCCTTCCTCTCTCTCTGCCTGCCTCTTTGCCTACTTGTGATCTCTGTCTGTCAAATGAATAAAGAAAAACTTAAAAAAAAAGAGATTGCAGCAGAAATCAATGAAATAGAAACCAAAATAACAGTAGAACAAACCAACAAATGTAGGAGGTGGTTCTTTGAAAGAATTAATAACATTGATAAATTCCTTGACAGGCTTATCAAAAAGAAAAAAATAGGACACAAATCAATAAATCATGAATGAAAGAGGAGAGATCACAACCAACACCAAAGAAGCACAAGGAATTATAAGAACATATTATGAGCAACTAACTATATGCCAGCAACTTTGACAATCTGGAAGAAATGGATGCATTCCTAATGATATATAAACTACCAAGCTGAAACAGGAAGAAATAGAAAGCCTAAACAGACCCATAACCAGTAAAGAGATTGAAGCAGTCATCAAAATCTCCCAACAAACAGGAGCACAGGGCCAAATGGCTTTCCAGAGGAATTCTACCAAGCATTTAAAGAAGATTAATACCTATTCTCCTAAAACTGTTTCAAAAATATAAATGTAAGGAAAACTTCCAAACTCATTTTATGAGACCAGCATTACCTTGATCCCCAAACCAGACAAAGACCCCATCCAAGAGAATTACAGACCAATATCCTTGATGAACATGGATGCAAAAATTATCACCAAAATACTTGCCAAGAGGATCCAACAGTACATTAAAACTATTATTCACCGCAATCAAGTGGGATTTATTCCTGGGCTGTAAGGTTGACTCAGCATCCACAAATGAACAAATGTGATACAATACATTAATAAAAGAAAGAACAAGAACCATATGATAAATGCTTAAAAAATGTTCAATAATAAATGCTCAATAAATGCTAAAAAAGTATTTGAAAATACAGCATTCTTTCTTGATCAAAACTCTTCAAAGTATAGGGATAAAGGGTACATACCTCAATATCATCAAAGCCATCTATGAAAAAAACACAGTGATTATCATTCTCAGTGGGGAAAACTGAGATCTTTCTACCTAAGGTTAGAAACATGGCAGGGATGTCCACGATCACCACTGCTATTCAACATAGTACTAGAAGTCTTACCCTTTGCATTCAGACTATAAAAAGAAATAAATGCATCCAAATCAGCAAAGTCAAACTATCACTCCTTGCAGATATCTTTGCAGATATGATACCATATGTGGAAAACACAAAAGACTCCACTCCAAATCTGCTAGAACTCATACAGGAATTCAGTAAAGTGTCAAGATATAAAATCAATGCACAGAAATCAGTTGCATTGTTTCACACCAACAACAACACAGAAGAAAGAGAAATTAAGGAGTAAGTTCCATTTACAATTGCACCCAAAACCATAAGATACATAGGAATGAACCTAGCCAAAGAGGCAAAGAACCTGTACTCAGAAAACTATAAAGTACTCATGAAAGAAATTGAGGAAGACACAAAGAAATGGAAAAATGTCCCATGCTCCTAGACTGGAAGAACAAATATTGTGAAAATGTCTATGCTACCTAAAGCAATCTACACTTTTAATGCAATCTCTATCAAAATGCCATCCTTTTTTTTTTTTTAGAGAAATGGAACAAATAATTCTAAAATTTATATGGAACCAGGAAAGACCTCGAATAGCCAGAGGAATATTGAAAAAGAAAGCCAAAGTTGGTGGCATCACAATTCCAGACTTCAAGCTCTATTACAAGGCTGTCATCATCAAGACAGTATGGTACTGGCACAAAAACAGACATCTAGATCAGTGGAACAGAATAGAGAGCCCAGAAATAGGCCCTCAACCCTATGGTCAACTAATCTTTGAGAAAGCAGGAAGGAACGTCCAGTGGTGGGGGGGGGGGAAGCAGTCTCTTCAACAAATGGTGTTGAGAAAATTGGACAGCCACATGCAGGAAAATGAAACTGGACCATTTCCTTACACCACACACAAAAATAGACTCCAGGTGGATGAAAGACCTCAATGTGATGAAGGAATTTATCAAAATCCTTGAGGAGAACACGGGCAACAACCTCTTTAACCTCAGCTGTAGCAACTTCTTCCTAGGAACATCGCCAAAGGCAAGGGAAGCAAGGGCAAATATGAACTATTGGGATTTCATCAAGATCAAAAGTTTTTTCACAGCAGAGGAAACAGTCAACAAAACCAAAAGACAACTGACAGAACGGGAAAAGATATTAGCAAATGACATCTCAGATAAAAGCTAGTGTCCAAAATCTGTAAAGAACTTATCGGAACAAATAATCCAATCAAGAAATGAGCAGAAGAGATAAACAGACATTTCTGCAAAGAGGATATCCAGATGGCCAACAGACACATGAAAAAGTGCTCCATATCACTCGGAATCAGGGAAATACAGATCAAAACCACAATGAGATACCACCTTACACCAGTCAGAATGGCTAAAATTAGCAAGTCAGGAAATGACAGATGCTGGCGAGGATGAGGAGAAAGGGGAATCCTCCTACACTGCTGGTGGGAGTGCAAGCTTGTGCAGCCACTCTGGAAAACAGTATGGAGGTTTCTCAAAAAATTGAAAATAGAGCTACCCTATGACCCAGCAATTGCACTACTGGGTATTTACCCTAAATATACAAATGTAGGGATCTGAAGGGGCACATGCACCCAAACGTTTATAGCAGCAAGTTTCATAATAGCCAAACTATGGTAGAAACATAGATTTCCATCAACAGGTGAATGGATAAAGAAAAGGTGGCAAATATATACAAATGGAATACTATGTAGCCATCAAAAGAAATGAAATCTTGCCATTTGCGACAATGTAGTTGGAACTAGAGGGTATTACGCTGAGCGAAATAAGTCAGTCAGAGAAAGACAATTATCATATGATCTCTCTGATGTTAGGAAGTTGAGAGGTAGCCCAGGGGGTTTGGTGGGTAAGGAAGGACAAAATGAAACAAGATGGGACAGGAGAGAGACAAACCATGAGAGACTCTTAATCTGAGAAAACACACTGTGGGTTGCTAGGGATTGTGGGGTAAGGAGTGGGTTGTTGGGTTATGGACATTGGAGAGGGTATGTGCTATGGTGAGTGTTGTGAAATGAGTAAGCCTGATGATTCACAGACCTGTACCCCTGGGGCAAATATTACATTATATGTTAATAAAAATAATTTTAAAAATTAAGAAAATAATTTTTAAAAAAAATTTAAAAAGTTGATCTTACTAATAGATCTTAATTTCTTAATAATAGACATTGATATTGTCTCTTCTCTATTAGTATGGTAATGATAACAGTATGGATGAGGTCAGTATAGACGGTGGTATACAAATAAGGCACTTTCTGAGTGAAAGTTTCTCTCTCTCTCTCTCTCTCTCTCTCTTTCTGTAATCTGGAAGGTAGAGTCTTTCATGGAAAATGAGGCATTGGTGAGAAGTGTTGAAGACCTGAAAAATAAAAAAAATGTGTTTGAAATAGTGAAAAATTAAAAAAATGAACTAACTTGAATAAACTATTGGCAGCTTTGAGGACCTAGTTGGAAAGAAGAGTGATGTCTTATAATGTGGGCAATAGTGCCCTTGTGTGATCTTCCCTAGCCATGTCCAGCTGCCCAACTGCTCATGTGGAGATTAACAACTGGCTAATCAGAGGTTGTAATTTTGCCATGTTGATACCGTAGAGGCATAATATGGCAGGTGAGTGATGAAATTAATGTGTGAATTTTCTAAGTTAAATAAGGAAGAAAATAGGGACAAGAAGGAGCTGATGGATAATAGACAATCGAATAATTAAAAGACTGTAGGTCCCTGCAAACTCTAACAGAAGGGGTACTGAATAAATGAGGGTGTGGTATTTGAAATAATGATTTCAGTGATAGACTGGGCAAACAAATTTTTGTGTGAATTTTACCTTGTGTAAAAGGAAAGTCAAAAGTTTTTGTTTCATTCATTTTTTGACTTAAGAAACTTAAGTTTAAGTAAAGCTACACTCAGATGTAATTTTTCACCTCATACTGATGAAATTAAAGAAATTAAAATGTTTGATAATACTACATCAGCAACAGTGTGGAGAACCAGACATTAGTATAAACATTTCTAGTAACTATGTGGATTAATATTATCTCTATGAAGAGCAATTTCACAAATTCAATAAAAATTACAAACATGCATATCCTTTGATACAGCCTTAAATTAGTTCACATATGTGAAAAATGTCAGATGTCCAAAATTATTTACTGAAATAGTTTGTGTAAGCAAATGGTTAGAATCAACCTACATGTCTTTTTTAAAAGGTTTTATTTATTTATTTGACAGACAGAGAGAGAGATCACAAATAGGCAGAGAGGCAGGCAGAGGGGGAGGGGGTAGCAGGCTCCCTGCTGGGCAGAGATCATGATACGGGGCTTGATCCCAGGTCCCTGAGATCATGACCTGAGTCGAAGGCAGAGGCTTAACCCACTGAGCCACCCAGGCGCCCCCCATCCTAAGTGACTTTAAATAAGCAAACACTTAAATTATGATCTGTCACTCTGATAGAAATCAGAAAATTCATAAAAATTGGCATAAGAATGTTCTTTTATGTCAGTTTGGAACAAATTATAACATATTGTTAAATGAACACAAGAATGTGTACAGTATGTGATTACTTATTAGAAGGAAATAAATAAAGAAGGATAAACTATACATGCATTTCTAACTATGAAATTGAAATACATATGTTATATATACTGTAATAACTATATGTATAACTGTAAATGCATAAAGTAGTATATTGAATGATAACTCAGAAAAATGAAAAAAGTCTTTGCCTTTGGAAAAATGAATTAAGTGACTATAAAACAAAGGTGGAAAAATCTTATTCTAAATCATTCTATTCACTTTTAATTTCTTACATGTAACCCACTGGAAAGGTTTAACTCAGAATTTGTTTCTATAAATTACTATATATAATTTGTATTAAATTCAAAATTAAAAAAACAAAAAAATAACAAAAATATTTTAAAGTTATAAAAATGAAAGAAAAATATATTATTACAATAATGTAAGTGGGTTTATCTTTGTATAATTAATAAAAATTGTAACTTTAACAATAGATACAGCAAGTTGATTTTTCCAAAAATTATTGGTTACAATATTTAAATATATTATTTTTTAATTCCAAAAACAATCCTATAAATAAAATACTTTTATTGAACTTATTAATGAATTTAAAAAATGATATTAAGGGGGTAATTTTCAGAAGGACACATAGCTAAGAAATGAAGGAAACTGACTCCAAAATCAGCCAAGATATTATATTAAGTATAAAATTACAAACCTCTTAAAGAGAAATATACTCATATTGGGTTAAAGAATAACTATCCACATGCCACTTACAACAAAAAACACAAAATCACAAATGATTGAAAATAAAAGAAAGTATAAGTTATGTTTAATAAATATAAATGATAACACAGTAAGTGACTGATAATAATGCATGATCAATCAATAATTTTTGAAAATAGGATGAAGAAAAAAGGAAGAGTTAGAGGAAAAGAGAAAGGGGGCAAAAAGAAGTTTTAATAATAGGGAAGAAGGACTTTAACTTCTAGTAAAAGGGGCCTAAGCAATTTGAACCAACAATCTCACTGAAGGCAACTGAGAAAAAGAAGAAAAAGAAAAGAAAAGAATGACATTAAGAGTATCAATGAGGTAACAAGAGGAATGATTGTGTCCAAATCTGAAAGTTAAGGAGTTTTCTTGGGTCGTGATTGATATTTTTGATTTTGTCCTCTCATTCACCCATTCTTCTCTTGGAAAAATGACTAGAAGGGGGAATCCACAACAAAAGAAAGAACCAGAGCTAATATTCTCTGCCACAGATCTAATTGATATGGATATAAGTAAAATGTCAGAGCTGGAATTCAGGTTCACAATTATAAAGTTACTAGCTGGGCTTGGGAAAAAAAAAAAAAAAGACGCTATAGAATCTCCTAGAGCAGAAATAAAATCTAATCAAGTAGAAATTAAACATGCTTTGAAATGCAGTCTAAATTGGGTGCTCTAATAGCTAGGGAAAATCAGGCAGAATAGAGACTAAGTGACATAGAAGACAATGTGATGGAAAAGAAGGAAGGCAAGGAAAAGAGACAAAAACATCTAATAGACCATGAGGGGAGGCTTTGAGAAATCAGTGATACCATAAACCAAAACCATATTAGTCCCACATCCAGATCCCTACTCAGTGGGGAGTCTACTTTTCCCTCTGCCCCTCCCTCACTCCTGCTCATGCACACACTCTCTCTACCAAAAATACATAAATAATTTCTTTTTTAAAGAGAAAGATCCCTAAAGTAACATAGACCTGAAAGAAACAGACTATCCTCAGAAACAGGAGCTTTTTTTAAAAAAAAAGATTTTATTTATTTATTTGACAGAGATCATAAGTAAGCAGAGAGGCAGGTAGAGAGAGAGGAGGAAGCAGGCTTCCCAGTGAGCAGAAAGCCTAGTGCGGGGCTTGATCCCAGGACCCCGACATTATGACCTGAGCCAAAGGCAGAGGCTTTAACCCATTGAGCCACCCAAGGACTTTACAGACAATATAATGGCAATAAAGTCATATCTTCAATAGTTACTCTGAATGTAAATGAGTTAAATGCTCCAATCAAAAGACACAGATATGAAAGTGGATTAAAAAGCAAGACCCATCCATGTGTTGTCTACAAGAGACTCACTTTAGATCTTAAGACACACTCAGATTGAAAGTGAGGGGATAGAGAACAATTTATCATGATAATGAACCTCAAAAGAAAGCCGGAGCAACAATCCTCATATCAGACAAAATAGATTTTAACCCAAAGGCACTAGTAAGAGCAGAAGGGGGACATTATATTATACTTACAGGGTATATCAAACAAGATCTAACAATTATAAATATTTATACTCCTAGCTTGAGAGAAACCAATTACATAAACCAGTTAATAATTAAACTAAAGAAACACATTGATAATAATATGTTAATAGAAGGAGACTTCAACACTCCACTCCCAGCAATGGACAGATCATCAAACCGGAAGACCAACCAGGATAAAAGGGCTTTGAATGACGCACTGGACCAGATGGGCTTCACAGATATATTTGGAGCATTCCATCCTAAAGCATCGAAATGCACATTCTTCTCCAGTGCACGTGGAACATTCTCCAGAATAGATCACATATTGGGTCACAAATCAGGTCTCAGCCAATACCAAAAGACTGAGATTATTCCCTGTATATTTTTAGACAACAATGCTTTGAAATATAAAGTCAATCACAGGAGGAAATTTGGAAGGAACCCAAACACTTGGGGATTAATGAGGACCCTACTAAAGAATGAATGGGTCAACCAAGAAATTAAAGAATTTTTTAAAAATCATGGAGAGGTGCAAGGGTGGCTCAGTCAGTTAAGGGTTGCTTTTGGCTCAGGTCATGATCACAAGGTCCTGGGATCAAGCCCTGCATCGAGCTCCTTGCTCAGGGGGAAATTTGATTCTCCCTCTATGTCTGCCATTCCTCCTGCTTGTGCTTTCCCTCTCTGTCTCTCACTATCAATCTGTCAAATAAGTTATAAAATATTTTTAAAAATTGAGGGAAACAAATGAAAATGAAAATACAGCTGTTCAAAAACATTTGGGATACAGCAATGGCTATCATAAGAGGGAAGCACATAACAGTATAAGCCTTTCTGAAAATATTAGGAGAGTCTCAAATACACAAGCCTAACTTACACCTATATTAACTGAAGAAAGAAGAACAAATAAAGCCTAAACCAAGCAGATGAAGAGACATTATAAAGATTACAGCCGTTCCTAGGGTATAGATCCTTTACCTCTTTGGTTAGGTTTATTCCAAGGTATCTTACGTTTTTGGTGCTATTTTAAATGGAATCTATTCTGTAATTTCTCTTTCTACAAGAACTACAGAATACACATGAAAGAAATTGAAGAAGACACAAAAAGATGGAAAAATATTCCATTCTTATGCACTGGAAAAATAAACATTGTTAAAATGTCTACGCTGCCTAGAGCAATCTATACCTTCAACTCCATTTCAGTCAAAATACCAATGGCATTTTCAAAGTGCTGGAACAATCAATTCTAAAATTTGTATAGAACCAGAAAAGACCCCAAATCTCCAAGGAAAAGTTGAAAAAGAAAAACAAAACTGGGGCATCATGTAGCCTGATGTCAAGCTATATTACAAAGCTGTGATCACCAAAACAGCATAGTATTGGCACAAGAACAGATACATAGACCAGTGGAACAGAATAGCCCAGATATGGACTCTCAACTCTATGGCCAAATAATCTTTGACAAAGCAAAAAGAATGTCCAATGGAAAAAAAAAAACACTCTGCAAGAAATGGTGCAGGGAAAATTGGACATCTATATACAAAAAATTGAAACTCGACCATATGCTTCCACCATACACAAAGATAAACTCAAAATGGGTGAAAGACCTCAATATGAGGCAGGAATTCATCAAAATCCTAGAGGAGAGCATAGGCACTGACCTCTTTGACATTGGCCACAGTAACTTCTTTAAAGGCAAGGAAAACAAAAGTCTCCAAAGGCAAGGAAAACAAAAGTGAAAATGAACATTTGGGACTTCACCAAGATAAAACACTTCTTCACAGCAAAGAAAACAGTCAACAAAACCAAGAGGCAACCCACGGAGAGGGAGTAGAGGTTTGCAAATAATGCTACAGACAAAGGGCTGGTATCCAAGATCTGTAAATAACTTCTCAAACTTGATGTCCAAAAAATAAACAATTCAGTCAAAAAATGGGCAGAAGACATGAAAAGACAATTCTTAAAAGAAGACATACAAATGGGTAACAGACACATGAAAAAATATTCATCATTAGCCAGAACGGAAATTAAAATCAAAACCACATTGAGACACCACCTTATACCAGTTAGAATGACAAAAATTGACAAGGCAAGAAACAAGAAATGTTGCAGAGGATGTGGAGAAAGGGGAACCCTCTTACATTTTTGGTGGGAATGCAAGTTAATATAGCCACTTTTGACAATAGTGTGGAGGTTCCTCAAAAAAGTTAAAAATAGTTATCCTATGACCCAGCCATTGCACTACTGGGTATTTACCCCAAACATACAGATGTAGTGAGAAGGGAGGGACACATGCACCCCAATGTTCATAGCAACAATGTCCACAATAGCCAAACTGTGGAAAGAGCAGAGATGCCCTTCAACAGACGAATGGGTAAAGAGGATGTGGTCCATACACCCAATGGAATATTACTTAGCCAGCAGAAAGGATGAATACCCAATTTTTATATCAATATGGATGGGACTGGAGATTATGCTGAGTGAAATAAATCAAGCAGAGAAAGTCAATTATCATATGGATTTCACTTATTTGTGGAACATAAGGAATAACATGGAGAACATCAAGAGAAGGAAGGGGGGAATTGGAGTGGGAGACAAACCATGGGAGACTATGGACTCTGGGAAACAAACAGAGGGTTTTAGAAAGGGGGGTATAAATCCTTTCTAAAGGATCTATAAACATGTGTAAGCATGGTGATGGGTGTTAAGGAGGGCATGGATTGCATGGAGCACATGTTTTTATACGCAAACAATGAATCATGAAGCACTAAATAAAAAATTAATGATGTATGGTATGGTGACTAACATAACATAATAAAAATAAATAAACAAACAAATAAATAAATAGAAAAGCAGAAACCAGTGAAATAGAAACCAGAAGAACTATAGAAAGATCAATGAAGGGGCGCCTGGGTGGCTCAGTGGGTTAAAGCCTCTGTCTTCAGCTCAGGTCATGATCCCAGGGTCCTGGGATCAAGCCCCGCATCAGGCTCTCTGCTCTGCAGACCATCTGCTTCCTCCTCTTTCTCTGCCTACTTGTGATCTCTGTCTGTCAAATAAATAAATAGAATCTTAAAAAATAATCTTTAAAAAAAAGAAAGATAAATGAAACCTGAAGCTAGTTCTTTGAAAAATTAAAATCAATAAACCCATAGCCAGGCTTATCAAAAAGAAAAGAGAAAGGACCCAAATTAATAAAATCATGAATGAAAGAGGGGTAATCATGACCAACACCAAGGAAATACAAACAATTTTAAGAACATATTAACATATCCCAACAGATTAGGCAATCTGAAAGAAATGGACGCATCCCTAGGAATTTATAAACTACTAACACTGAAACAGGAAGAAGTAGAAAACATGAAGTGTCCCATAACCAGCAAGGAAATCAAAGCAGGAATCAAAAATCTCCCAATAAACAAGAATTCAGAGCCAAGTGAGTTCCCTGGGAAATTCTATCAAACATTTCAAGAAGAACTAATAACTATTCTACTGAGGTTATTTCAAAATATAAGAAGGGAAGGAAAACTCCCAAATTCATTATATAAGGTCAATATTACCTTGATCCCAAAACCAAACAAAGACCCCATTAAAAAGGAGAATTACAGACCAATATTCCTGATGAACACAGATGTCAAAATTCTCATCAAGATACTAGCCAATAGGATCCAGCAGTCTGTTAAAAGGATTTTTCATCAGGACCAAGTGGGATTTATTCCTGGGATGCAAGTGTGGCTCAATATTTGCAAATCAATCAACATGATATATCACATTAATAAAAGAAAGTAAAAGAACCACATTATCCTCTCAATTAATACAGAAAAGACATTGGCAAAACATAGCACCCTTTATTGATTTAAACTCTCCATAGTGTAGAGATAGAGGAAACTTACCTCAGAATTGTAAAAACCATCTATAGAAAAGCACACAGCAAATATGATTCTCAATAGGGAAAAATAGAGTGTTCCCCTAAGTTCAGGAACATGATAGAGATGTCCACTCTCACCATTGTTGTTCAACACAGTGCTGGAAGTCCTAGCCTCAGCAATCAGACAACAATAAGAAATAAAAAGCATGCAAATTGGCAAAGAAGAAGTCAAACTTTCACTCTTCACAGATAACATGATACTTTATGTGAAAAACCCAAAAGACTCTACCTCAAAATTGCTAGAACTCAGCAATTCAGCAATATGACATGATATAAAATCAATGCAGATTTAGTTGCATTTTTAACATAACAATGAGACAGAAGAAAGAGAAATTAAGTAATCATCTCCATTTACAATTGCATCAAAACCCATAAGACCCCTAGGAATAAAACTAACTAAAAAGGCAAAAATTATTTACTCTGGAAACTACAGAATACTCATGAAATAAATTGAGGAAGACATAAATAAATGGAAAAATATTCCATTCTCATGGATTTGGAAGAATAAATATTGTGAAAATATCTATGC
The DNA here is from genome assembly GCA_003697995.1 of Taxidea taxus jeffersonii. NCBI lineage: Eukaryota > Metazoa > Chordata > Mammalia > Carnivora > Mustelidae > Taxidea > Taxidea taxus. Next base: position 149,667 of record ML108420.1, read on the forward strand.
TACCCAAAGCAATCTAAACATCCAACATAATTCCTATGAAAATATCATCAGCATTTTTCATAAAGCTGGAACAAACAATCCTAAAATTCGTATGGAACCACAAAATACTACAAATAATCAAAATAATGTTGAAAAAGAAAACAAGACCTGGAGGTTTGGAGACCATTTGCATATTACTACTGCTATAGTCATCAAGACAGTATGGTACTGGCACAAAAACAGACACATAGATCAATGGAACAAAATAGAGAACCCAGAAATGGACCCTCAACTCTATGGTCAATGAATCTTCAAAAAAGCAGGAAAGAATATCCAATGGAAAAAAACAGTCTCTTCAACAATGGTATTCAGGAAATTAGGTAGCTACATGCAGAAGAATAAAACTGGAAGATCTTAGACAATACAAAAGATAACCTCAAAATGGATGGAAGAAGTCTTCCATTCCTGTGTGAGACAGGAATCCATCAAAATCTTAAAGAAGAACACAGGCAGCAACCCCTTTTGCCTTGCCCACAGCAACTTCTTCCTAGATACACCTCCAAAAGCAAAAGAAACAAAATTAAAAATGAACTATTGAGACCTCATCAAGGAAAAATCTTTTGCACAGCAAAGAAAATAGCAAAACTAAAAGTCAACCTATGGAGTGGGAGAAGATATTTGTGAGTGTCCTATTAGATAAAATGCTAGTATCCAAAATCTTTCTAGAACTTATCAAACTAGCTATCCAAAAAACAAAAACTCCAGTCACTCAATGGGCAGAAGACATAAACAGGCATATCTCCAAAGAAGTCATACAAATGGCCAACAGACACGTGAAAAGAATGTTCCATATCATTTGTATCAGGGAAATACAAATCAAAACTACAATGAGATACCACTTCATACCACTCAGAATGGCTTAAATTAACAACAAAGGAAACAACAGTTGTTGGTGAAGATGCAGAGAAAAGGGAACCCTCTTACACTGTTGGTGGGAAGGCAAACTGGTGTAACCACTTTGGAAAACAGTATGGAGGTTCCTCAAAAAATTAAAATTAGAGCTGCCATATGACCCAGGAATTGCACTAGTAGATATTTATCGAAAGGATACAAACATAATGATTCAAAAGGACACATGCACCCGATGTTTGTAGTAGCAAAGTTCACTTTATTTTTAAAATTTTTTATTTATTTTTAAAAATGCCTTTTCAATGTTCAATAGTTCATTGTTTATGCACCACACCCAGTGCTCCATGCAATATGTGCCCCCCCATAATACCCACCAACAGGGTTATCCAACCTCCCCTCCAAAACCCGCAGTTTCCTTCTCAGAGTCCACAGTCTCTCATGGTTCATCTCCCCCTCCAAATTCTCCCAAATCACTTCTCTCCATATCCCCATGTTCTCTGTGTTATTCCTTATGCTCTACAAATAAAAGAAACCATATAATTGACTTTCTCTGCTTGACTTATTTTACTCAGCATAATCTCTTTCAGTCCCAACCATGTTGATACAAAAGTTGGGTATTCATCCTTTCTGATGGAGCCATAATACTCCATAGTTTATATGGACCATATCCTCATTATCCATTCATCCATTGAAGGGCATTTTGGTTCTTTCCACAGTTTGCCAACTGTGACCATTGCTGTTATGAGCATTGGGGTACAGATAGCCATTCTTTTCACTACAACTGTATCTTTGTGGTAAATACCCAATAGTGCAATTGCAAGGTCATAGGGAAGCTCTATTTTTAATTTCTTAAGGAATATCTACACTGTTTTCCGAAGTGGCTGCACCAACTTGCATTCCCAGCAAGAGTGGAAGAGTATTCCCCTCTCTCCACATCCTCTCCGACACATGTTGTTTCCTGTCTTGTTAATTTTGGCCATTCTAACTGGTGTAATCTTAATGTGGTTTTTATTTGAATCTCCCTGATGGCTAGTGATGATGAACATTTTTTTCATGTGTCTGTTAGCCATTTGTATGTCTTCTTTGGAGAAGTGTCTGTTCATGCTTTATACATATTATTTCCCATATTTACTAGAGTGTTACTGTGTGTACAGTCACAGAGAAAGCTGGAAGGCACAGTGGGAGTCCTGAAGAAGTATGTTACTACTTTAGGAAGTTATGGAAGTTTTCAAGAGATTGTATTTGAAATGAACAGATGGATGGATAAAGAAGATGAGGTGTATATATATATATATATATATACAATGGAATATTACTCAGCCATCAGAAAGGATGAATACCCAAGTTTTGTATCAAGATGGATGGGAGTGGAGGAGATTGTGCTGAGTGAAATAAGTCAAGAAGAGAAAGTCAATTATCATATGGTTTCATTTATTTGTGGAACATAAGGAATAACGTGGAGGAGATTAGAAGAAGGAAAGGAAAAGTGAACTGGGGAAAATTGGAGGGGGAGACGAACCATAAGAGACTGTGAACTCTGAGAAACAAACTGAGGTTTTTAGAGGAAAGTGGTGTGGGGAAATGGGTGAGTCTAGGTAGTGGGTATTAAGGAGGGCAAGTATTGCACGGAACAATGAATGTAGTGCATAGACAATGAATCTTGGAATACTGAAAAAAAATTTAAGAAAATTACAACGTGAATCAGCCTCAGAATCCAAGGTTCATAATGTCAAGAGGCAGATTAGATTTTCAGGTGAACACTCAACTAGCATTCCTTCATTTTCCCAGGTACTGTCGTAGATTTGGTTCTCTGGGAAGCAAACATCAACCTGAAATCAAACATACTAGACATTCATCAGAGGAAATGCCTGTGAAAAAAAAGGAGAAGTAGCAGGAAGAGTTAAGAAGCCTCCCAGATACCTATGAAAGAAGATACTGAAGATGGGAGGATTAGGTAAGAGGAGCCTCAGATGTGGTGCTGTTCTGAGGTCTTGGGAAACCGAGAACAAAGATTGCCCATCAGAGAAGTCCCACATGAGGCACGAATATTTTAATTGTAGTGTCTTTGCCATTCTCAATAATTGGCTGGGAGAATCCCTGGAGAACATGTGATTCAATTTTAACACTGCAGAAGATCCAAAATATGGCAGATGGAGATAGCTATCCAACAATCATCTTTGCTGTAGGCCCTCCTTGAGATCTTATATGCACCTTTACTGGCTTTGACAGCCCACCTGTGTACTTTAAAGATCCACACCCCTATACATGTTCAGAAGTACCTTCTTACCTGAGGGGAAATTTAAAAGAGGAAAGTCAGTGAAATGAATTACAGCACCCATTGCTGCAGTTGGTCTCAGGGACACGGGTACTCATCTTGACCTTTGTCCATTATTATTCATCCTACATTCTTTTTTGATATCAACTACCAGCTCTGTAGGTCTTGGGAATTTACCAGGTGGTATGATCCAAATCTTTATTCTTGAGTTGTCTGGACCTTTACACTTCTTAGGAAACTGTTGCTGCATATGTTACCATTACAGTTGATGTGGGAGTTACACTTGAGATGAGTAGTTACAGTTGGTGTGGAAGAACCAGTATATGTGCAACTGAATCATCCCGACCTTACCTGCATTATTCCTTGGTACCTTTATTTATAAGCATCCCTACCTTCTCATGTTAATCAAAGGAAATTACTTCTACCAAAACAGTTATTCTTCTTCTCCTCTGGTGGTTCCTATACACAAGGAAGCCAAAGTGCAGTCATAGCTTGTAATTCGGGAGAATCCTTGTTGTACTTGCTAGCAAGAGTGTGTGCCCTTCCCACATCAAGATGACTAAACATCCATAGCTTAGACTTGTTAGGACAGGAAACACAAAGTCCCTGTAGATTATGAAATAGAAACACCATTTCTTTCATTCTCATATGAACTGATGCCAGACTCAGTTAATTCTTATGACTTAATTTCAGCAAAACTCTGCTAATAGTGATGTGAGAAATAAAGGCAGAATAAAAATTAATAGATTTCCTTACCACCCAC
>ML108420.1:153992-188734 GCA_003697995.1 Taxidea taxus jeffersonii
CCCCATTGACAAGTCCTTAAACAGGCAGAGTGACATTCCTCTAGGACACAACTGCCTTGATGTTAATACTTTTCTAAGGGCAAAAGGCAATCCTAGCCTGACCTCCCTCCCTTAGGATCCTGTAAGTCTACTTTAATGTATAAAAATTCCTTTTGAAATTTTCTTTATCTCTAAACCCCCAAGATATGTGTTGGCAATCATCCCTCAAGTGTATGGCCCACCAATATATATCTGAAGGATCTCATGACTAAGGTTTTATTATATGATAATAAATAACTTTTCCCCAACAACAGCTAGGCCCCTCAAGGTCCTGGAAATCTTGCTTGCAAAACTTCATAGAGACTTATGCTATCCCTAACCCCTCCCAGCTTGAAAGTACATAATGGGCCATTCCTCCCGACCCCAGTGCAGCTCTTTCTGCCCATGAGTCCTGTCTCCGTGCTTTAATAAAATCATCTTTTTGCACAAAAGACATCTCAAGAATTCTTTATTGGCCATCAGCTTCAAACCATAATGTTCTTTCTTACATTAGTCAGCAGTTCTGGACACATCCTCATGTGGTACTATATTATGGCCAAACATAGCCTCAAGGCAAAACTGAATAAATGTGTGAACTGTTTCGGTTCTATGCCAAATTTCTTAGGATGGGAGTCCTCAAATGTCCCTGTCTTGTACTTCAGTGGTTCCATGCTTTCTTAACAAGAGCCTGATCTTAGTATAACGTAGTTTTCTGGACTGAGCATTTAAAAATTCTCTAGCACTCTGAAATTTTATTAAGGTCTGAGCTTGTTCCTCAGCTGTGCCTGTACTTCGATTGCATGAACTAAGGGCCAAGAAACCTACTAGTCTCACAATTTTTAAACTGCTCTCATTTTTCATTTTCTCTGTTAAGCATCAGTACAACTATGAATAACCACCCAACTTTCTTGTCCATGTAGACATTTTTCTGGCCATGCTTCTGAAATTCCTGCGTCATCTCACCATCAACGGCATTCCCATTCATCAGAGTATTTTACCAAATCAACACTGGTATAAGTTTTAGCCATTGGCCTACTATCTTTTCTACCTTGTTCCAGGGTTTCTCCATGCCTCGCATTCTATATGGGATGGAGTCCCCCTTGCAAGTAGGACCATGAGTAAACCAGTCCTCTTGCCCTATTTTAAAACCTGCATTTTTGAGCCATTGTTGATATCATTAATTCATTTCTCAAGGAAGAGGATGTCAAGGTGGAATTAGACATGTAAAAGATTATTGGGGGAAAATACCTGTGAAAAATAAAAAGGAAAGGTAGAAGGAGGAGTAGGTAATAATGATGGACTCATGAAAGGGCAGGAAGTATGAGGACTATTGCCCTGACTGTGGAGGAAGTTATTCAATTAAACTTTAGATCTGCTTTCTGGGGAGAACTGCCTCATCCATTTATTTCTATGAACATTGGCTTGAATCTGTGAAAGGTATAAGGTATTCTTTTATAATTACCTCCCATGTGACATATGAAATTACTACTATAGATTATGGCTTCTCTTAGAGATATTTATCTTTGATGCAAAATTGGAAGCCCAAAGTTTATGACTTAATCAGGCACAAACTTTTTTCAGACTAGTTTCAAGGTTTCTTTGGCAATATAATTCCTTAAAAATTTACTAAGTTCCAGAAATATCTGTTTTCTGTACAATTCATCCATAAGTTCTATTCTAAACATAGCACATAAGCTTGCATTGTTTCCTTGCTCTCTTTCTCTTATGCTTCTCTTTAACCTTAGGAGGTCTCCATTAAATAAAGGCTGAAAACAGGCTTGACTGAGAAGTCCATGTCTCAATCTGGTCTTTTGAAGGATAGCCAGATCCCTTTGTTTGATCCAAATATCTTCATGGGAGACATTTGAGAAACAAAAATATTTTCTTCTGCTATTTCCAAACCTGCAAGGTCACAACGTTCTATATTATCTATCAATTATTCACTAAGTCCTTTTTCCTTTTTGCTACGCCTTGATTAAAACCACCACAGAGCAGCCAAAACATTACTCTTTCTAAATAATTATCTTGAAGCTTTAGGTCTAGAAACCACTCATCCTGATTTGAAATTTCTGACAGGTAGATGCCTTGGTGGCTCAGTCTGTTAAGTGTTAGGTCATAATACTGGGGTCCTGGGATCTAGCCCCACACAATGCTCCCTGCTCAGCAGGAAGCCTGCCATTCCTCTGCTTGTTCTTTCCCTCTCCCTGATAAATAAATAAATAAAATCTTAAAAGAAGAGAAATTTCTCATAGGAAACCAAGTTACCATATATTTTACTGTAACATCAAAAGATTCCAAATTACTTTTTTAAAATGAATTTAGTTTCTTCTTTTAATGTTCAATTAGCCAACATATTCCATTGTATATATGAATCACGTCTTCTTTATCCATTCATCTGTTGAAGGGCATCTTGTCTCTTTTCACAGTTTGGCAAGAGGAGCCATTGCTGCTATGAACATTGGGGTACAGATAGCCATTCTTTTCACTGTATCTGTATCAATGGGGTAACTACCCAGTAGTGCAATTGCAGGGTCATTGGATAGCTCTATATTTAGTTTCCTAAGGAATCTCCACAATGTTTTCCAAAGTGGCTGCACCAACTTGCATTCCCACCAACAGTGTAAGAGGGTTCCCCTTTCTCCACATCCTTTCCGACACATGTTGTTTACTGTATTGTTAATTTTGGCCATTATAACTGGTGTAAGGTGGTATCTCAGTGTGGTTTTGATTTAAATCTCCCTGATGGCTAGTGATGATGAACATTTTTTCATGTGTCTGTTAGCCATTTGTATGTCTTCATTGGAGAAGTGTCTGTTCAAGTCTTCTGCCCATTTTTTGACATGATTATCTGTTTTGTGTGTGTTAAGTTTGAGTTCTTTATAGATCCTGGATATCAGCCCTTTGTCTGTATTGTCATTTGTGAATATCTTCTCCCATTATGTGGATTGCCTCTATGTTTTGTTGACTGTTTCCTTTGCTGTGCAGAAGCTTTTGATCTTGATGAAGTCCCAAAAATTCATTTTAGCTTTTGTTTCCTTTGACTTTGGAGGCATATCTTGAAAGAAGTTGCTGCGGCTGATATCGAAGAGGTCACTGTTTATGTTCTTCTCTAGGATTCTGAGGATTCCTGCCTCATGTTGAGATCTTTTATCCATTTCAAGTTTATATTTTTGTATGGTGTACAAGAATGGCCAAGTTTCATTTTTCTGTACAAAGCTGTCCAATTTTCCCAGCACCATTTATGAAATAGACTTTTTCCACTGGATACTTTTTCCTGTTTTGTCGAAGATTAGTTGACCACAGAGTTTCAGGTTCATATCTGGGTTCTCTACTCTGTTCCATTGTTCTATTTGTCTGCTTTTGTGCCACTACCATGTTGTCTTTGTGATCACAGCTTTTTAGTAAAGCTTGAAATGAGGCAACGTGATGCCTCCAGTTTTGTTTTTCTTTTTCAACATTTTCTTAGCAACTCATCGTCTCCCATGATTCCATATAAATTTTAGGATTATTTATTCCAGCGCTTTGAAAAATGGCAGTGAAATTTTGATTGGGATGGCATTGAAGATAGAGATTGCTCTAAGCAGTATAGGCATTTTAACAATGTTTATTCTTCTGATCCATGAACATGGAATTGTCTTCCATCTTTTTATTTCTTCTTCAGTTCCTTTCATGAGTGTTCTGTAGTTCCTTAACTACAGAAATAATACCTATTCTCCTGAAGCTGTTTCAAAAAATAGAAACAGAAGAAAAACTTCCAGAGGTTTTCTGTGAAGCCAGCATTATTACCCTGATCCCCAAACCAGGCAAATACCTCACCAAAAAGGAGATTTCAGACCAATGTCCCTGATGAATAGGGATGCTAATATTCTCAACAAGATCCTAACTAATAGGATCCAACAGTACATTAAAAAGATTATCCACCATGACCAGGTGGGATTTATCCCAGGGATGCAAGAGTGGTTCAACATTAGCAAATCAATCACCAGATTGATTTGATAGAACAAATCAATAAGGGAAGAGAGAAGAACCATATGGTCCTCTCAATTGATGCAGAGAAAGCACTTGACAAGATACAGCATCTGTTCCTGATTAAACGTTTCAGAGTATATGGATAGAGGGAACATTCTTCAGCTTCATAAAATCTATCTATGAAAAACCCACAGCAAATATCATCCCCAATAGGGAAAATCTGAAAGCCATCCCTTTGAGATCAAGAACACGACAAGGATATTCACTCTCATCACCACTGTTGTTCAACATAGAACTAGAAGTCCCAGCAACAGCAATCAGACAACAAAGAGAAATAAAAGGTATTCAAATAGTCAATGAATAAATCAAACTCTTTCTCTTCACAAATGACATGATACTTTCTATGGAAAGCTCAGAAGACTGCACCCCCGAACTACTAGAACTCATACAGCAATTCAGTAATGTGGCAGGATACAAAATCTATGTACAGAAATCAGTTGCTTTCTTATACACTAACAATGAAAATATAGAAAGGGAAATTAGAGAATTGATTCCATTTACTATAGCACCAAGAACCATAAAGATACCTGGGAATAAACCTAGCCAAAGAGGTAAAGAGTCTGTACTCAAGGAACTACAGAACACCCACGTTTTCTTTAAATCCTATTCTGCACTTTGAAATTCATTCCCCCCCTATTTTTAGGGATTCATTTTAGGATTTAGGATAAGCTCTGGAGACCTGCTTTTTAATTTCAGTCCCACTAGTAGCTTGCCAACCTTGGCAAGTCATTTACTACCTCAGGGTCTCTGTTTCACTTTTTTCTAAAATGATGATAAAAACAACCACTTCACAGGATTGTTGTCAGGAATAAATACAATAACTTTGATAAAATGTCTATGTATAATTTGTTTATTAAACTCAATTTGCCTTTTTCTTTTTTTATACCGAAATTTTGCCTACTTCAAGTATTACTTCTTCAATTAAGATTATTGTATTAGTTACAGTATTGCTAGTCTTGTCAAAGATAGATTCCCAAATATTAAAGTGTTTTTGTGATTGACCTTATTCTCTGTTACCTCTGGTATTGCCACAAGATAAGCATGTCTTTGTGTTGCCCGCTGTTCCAAGGTAAATACGAGACACAAGGAGTAGATTTGAGCACAAGCTACAGCTTAGAACAGATCCCAACCAAGATTTTAGTCTAGCCAAATCCTAGTCAACCCATTAATGTGCATATGAGAATAAATCAATTGTTTTAGGCCACTGAGTTTGGAGTGGTTTATCATGAAATACAGCTGTAATAACACTGAGAGATACCTGTGTTATAAACAGGGAACACTCAACAAGCACCCAATCAATTATAAAAACTTGATTAAAGTAAATCATAAGTGTAATCACAATATTGGTAGTTGTGTTTCCTTGAAGATTTTACTTTTTTAACTTCTTATTCTTCTAAATGAGAAAATGGTATTTACAAAAAAAATTTTTCATAAGATGCTCAGATTTTTTTCACATCAGAAACTAATGATTTGAAAACCAGCTCTTCAATGCAGCTGTTCCATATCATATGTCAGTCATTCTGAAAATGACAATAACAATAACCAATGAATGGCATTTCAGAGAACTTGTTGTATGTATTATACTTCTCCTGTAAGTTGACTGTGGAATAAAATGGGACTTCACTTTTAACTGCACTTCAAAATTTTATGAAATCCTCACCATAATTCAACAAAAATAGTTCTTTTTAGCCACTTAGTATACCACACACCAGATGTAATCATAAGTACTTTTAACACACTATCCTGGTAAATTAAAATTATAAACTAACCTTATGAAATAGTTTTTAGTTTCCCTATAGAGTTTAAATTACTTGTCATAAGTCACACACTATACAGGTCAGAGTCAAGAAGCAAACACGGATATCCCTGACTCCAAAAAACATCCTTTTCCCACTGTGCCATACACTTAGAAGGAAACTATATTTAGACTTAGGCAAAGGGGTATCAAAACCAACCTCACTTGCAAAATTTTAAAAGTAAATTGCGTCAGGTATTCATATTTAACTTTGGTTAAACCTGAATTCAATATATATAGCACATCTGTTTCACTAGAGATTACTTTTTCATTCATCTATTCCTTTATTAAATAGAAGATAATTGACCATGAGCATGTTCTCAACACTGTTGTGGAAACTTGAGAGGCAAAAATAGGAACACATATTTCCTACCTCCAGGAAATTTACAATCTAATTATGAGATAGACATGCAAACAAATTAATTAACAAATACAATAATAATTAGAAAATACTAATTAAGTAAGATTTATTCACATCATATTGGGAAAAATTAAAATTCCATATAACATTAAGTGTTGGAAGGGTTACAGGAGCCCCCAATTATGGGTATAATGGTGCTGTAGTACTCTTCTTTGTCTAATAATAAAATTTGTTTTAAATATGTTAAAATTGAAATGTCTGTGTTGAACCCAAATGGAGATATTTAGTAGAAAATTAGATATAAAATTTAGGGCCAAAATACTGCCCACCAGTTGAAGTATAGCTCTAGGAGTTTTCCATGGTTTTAGTCATGGAAGCCAAAACAAAACCAAAAACAAACAAGAACTAAACTAAAGTGTCTCTAAGCAGAGACATTTCAAAGATTGGGCACTAAATTTCATACTTGCAGTAAAGAGTGTATGATATAAGGTTATCATGAGTTTTTACTATGCCGATGTAAAAAAAGGAAATGTGGTTGAGACAGGTGTCAGAAGAGAATCTACTCATGAGAAATGAAGTTCTGACCCAGGTTCTCAAACAGTCCTTAAATTGTGCAGCTTTTCCTTTCTTTGGATTATGAATATCATGAAAGCTATAAATCCTTTCCCAGAACAAATAAGCAAGAAACCCATTTCAGAGTGTCATTTCAAAGTGTTATATCCTCTAATGGACTCCAGGTTAAAAACACTTGGAAAGATTAATTATTGTGACACTCTTTTCTTTCATTTTCTTTCTTTTTCATCTAATCAGGTTTTTTTTTCATTATTTATCAACTACTGACATTAGAGTTCATTGCAGATAGTAGGAAAGGTTATTTTGGTCTTAGAGTTGATTCTGCTGTGGCATAAACTCATGGTTATCCTAGACTCTCTCATTAGGTTTAGAGTAAAAAAGAAAAACATGATTCTGTTTCTGTCCTGGATATCAATATGAAAGAGCCTTAAATTCCCTCTTTTTCATTTTCTTGTCTTGGTGTTTGTATGATGTGTTATGCTACTACTTACAAAGCTAAGATATCTTCCATTTCAGAGGACAAGCGGCTTATTAATAGTGACATAGAAACTGAACTTGTGTATCTTGGATAAGAGAATTAAATGTCTACTGAGAAAACTTACCTAGTAGATTTAATTACATGGACTGGATCACTTGCATTCCAAGTTATAAGAAAATGAAAAAATACTAAAACATTGGCAATTAATGGTGAAAAGTCTCTAGATAAAGTACTTCCCTCTTCCAAAAAATTATGAAATATGATAGGAAACAATGTTTAATCCAATGCACTTGTTGACTGTTAGTCTTTCACTATTATTTAAAATGTATTATTTTCCATTTCTGTTTTTAGTCTAAAATAATGACTTTTTCATCCCTCACCCCAAGGAGTGGCAAGCACTTAACTACTGCCTTTTTTTTTTTTCAAAAAATATCTGCACATTCTTCTACACATAGCTTCCAATTTTTCCAGCACCATTTATTGAAGAGACTGTCTTTTTTCCACTGGATATTTTTTCCTGCTTTGTTGAAGAATATTTGACCATAGAGTTAAGGGTCCATATCTGGGCTCTCTACTCTGTTCCAGTGGTCTGTTTGTCTATTTTTGTGCCAGTACCATGATGTCTTGCTGATCACAGTTTGTAGTAAAGCTTGATATCAGGCAACGTGATGCCCCCAGTTTTATTTTTCTTTTTCAAAAATTCCTAAGCAATTCAGGGTCCCTCTTCTGGTTCCACGTAAATTTTAGGATTGTTTGCTCCAACTCTTCAAAAAATGCCAGTGGAATTTTGATCGGAATGCCATTGAGAGTAAAGAGTGCTCTAGGTTGTATAGACATTTTAACAATGTTTATTTTTCCCATCCATAAGCATGGAATGGTCTTCCATCTTTTTGTGTCTTCTTCAATTTCTTTCATGAGTGTTCTGTAGGTCCTTGAGTAAAGATCCTTTACCTCTTTGGTTAGGTTTATTCCCAGGTATCTTATGGTTCTTGGTGCTATAGTAAATGGAATCAATTCTCTAATTTCCCTTTCTGTATTTTCATTGTTAGTATATAAGAAAGCAACTGACTTCTGTACATTGATGTTGTATCCTGACACATTATGAATTACTGTATGAGTTCTAGCAGTTTGGGGGTGGAGTCATTTGGGTTTTACATATAAAGAATCATGCCATTTGTGAAGAGAGAGAGTTTGACTTCTTCATTGCCAGTTTGATTCATTTTATTTATCTTTGTTGTCTGATTGCTGTTGCTAGGACTTCTAATACTATGTTGAACAAGAGTGGCAAGAGTGGGCATCCTTGTTGTGTTCATGATCTCAAAGGGATGGCTGTCAGCTTTTCCCCATTGAGGATGATATTCGCTGTGGGTTTATCATAGATAGATTTTATGAAGTTAAATAATGTCCCCTCTATCCCTATACTCTGAAGTGTTTAATCAGGAACGGATGTTGTACCTTGTCAAATGCCTTTTCTGCATCAGTTGAGAGGACCATGTGGTTCTTCTCTTTTCTTTTATTGATCTGTTCTATTACATTAATTGATTTGTGAATGTTGAACCACATGGATAAATCCCACCCGGTCATGGTGGATAATCTTTTTAATGTACTGTTGGATCCTATTAGCTAGGATCTTGATGAGAATCTTGGCATCTATATTCATCAGGGATATTGGTCTGAAATTCTCCTTTTTGGTGGAATCTTTGCCCGGTTTGGGGATCAGGGTAATGCTGGCTTCATAAAAAGAGTCTGGAAGTTTTCCTTCTGCTTCAATTATTGAAACAGCTTCAGAACAATAGGTATTATTTCTTCTTTGAATGTTTGGTAGTATTCCCCAGGGAATCAGTCAGGTCCTGGTCTTTTGTTTTTTGGGATTTTTTTTTTAATCACTGCTTCAATATCATTACTAGATATTGGTCTATTCAGGTTGTCAATTTCTTCCTGATTGGGTTTTGGAGGTTTATAGATTTCCAGGAATGCATCCATTTCGTCTAGGTTGCTAAACTTATTGGTATATATCTGTTAATAACAGTTTCTGATAATTGTTTCTATTTCCTTGGTGTTAGTCATGATCTCTCCCTTTTCATTCATAATTTTATTGATTTGGCTCCTCTCTTTTTTCTTTTGGATTAGTTCACCCAATGGTATTGATCTTAATAATTCTTTCAAAAAACAGCTTCTAGTTTCGTTGATGCATTCTACTGTATCTTTAGTTGCTATCTCATTGATAACTGTTCTAATCTTGATTATTTCCCTTCTTGTGCATGGGTTGGCTTAATTTGTTGTTGATTCTCCAGTTCTTTAACATGTAAAGAGAGCTGGTGTATTCTGGGTTTTTCAGTTTTTTTGAGGGATGCTTGGATGGTTATGTATTTCCCCCTTAGGACTGCCTTTGCTGTATTCCATAGGTTTTGGACTGAATGTCTTCATTTTCATTGGTTTCCCTGAGTTGTTTAAGTAAACACACACACACACACACACACACACACACACACACACACACATACAGATTTTTCATCTATTCAGGAAAAAAAGTGGCACAAAAGAGTAGAAATAACACTACATAGAAATCAGAATGACTAGGATCAAATCCTACTCCAGATAACAACTAGTATCTTTGAACAAATCCCTATACTTCTCTGATTTTCTGATTTGTAAACTTGGGACCATATTTACCCTGCCTATCTGCTAATGTTGTTTGAAGGATCAAATTAGGCAAAGTATATACAAAACATTTTGTCAAATTTAAGGCTCAATTTTTAAATAAAGAAACTGATGCTCAGCTAGGTTGCCTTAAGTAAATTTACAGTGTTGTTACAGAGGTAGGGCCCATGATTTAGACTCAAAATTTACTGTAGTAGAATATCTGAGCTCCTTTGGTATAGTAAATGAGTATTTAGATAAACTGACTGAAGGGTGGGAGTGCAAGGATGGAATGTAAAATATTGCCTGCATCCTCAAATGATAACATGGATTAAGATTAGATGGGTATTTGTCTATATCTACATCTATATCATCTATATCTATATTTATATCTATATACATATATAGAGTCAGTTCACTTCATATATATAAATATATACACACATATTTTATATATAAATATAATCACTTCCACTTTATCCATTCATGTATCGATGGATGATGAACATTTGGGTTGCTTCCATAACTTGGCTATTTTATTTTTATTTTTTTTATATTTTATTAACATATAATATATTATTAGCTCCAGGGGTACAGGTCTGTGAATTGCCAGGTTTACACATTTCATAGCATTCACCATAGCACATACCTTCCTCAGTGTCCATAACCTAACCAACCTCTCCCTAACCCCTTCCCCTGGAAACCCTTAGTTTGTTTTCTCAGATTAAGAGTCTCTTATGGTTTGTCTCCCTCCCAATCCCATCTTGTTTCATTTTTTCCTTCCCTACTCCCAAAACCCCCCACTTTGCCTCTCAACTTCCTCATATCAGGGAGATCATACAATAATTGTTTTTCTCTGATTGAGTTATTTTGCTCAGCGTAATACCATCTAGTTCCAACCATGTCATCACAAATGGCAAGATTTCATTTCTTTTGAAGGCTGCATAGTATTCCATGTGTGTGATTATATATATATATATATATATATACCCTCTTCTTTATCCATTCACCTGTTGATGGACATCTAGGTTCCTATTATAGTTGGCTATTGTGGAACTTACTGCTATAAACGTTCAGGTGCACATGCCCCTTCAGATCCCTACATTTGTATCTTTAGAGTAAATACCCAGTAGTGCAATTGCTGGGTCATAGGGTAGCTCTACTTTCAACTTTTTGAGGAACCTCCATACTGTTTTCCAGAGTGGCTGCACCAGCTTGCACTCCCACCAGCAGTGTAGGAGGGTTCCCCTTTCTCCTCATCCTCACCAGCATCTGTGGTTTCTGATCTGTATTTCCCTGATGCTGAGTGATATGGAGCACTTTTTCATGTGTCTGCTGGCCATCTGGATGTCCTCTTTGCAGAAATGTCTGTTCATCTCTTCTGCTCATTTCTTGATTGGATTATTTGTTCTGATAAGTTCTTTACAGCTTTTGGATACTAGCCTTTATCTGAGATGTCATTTGCTAATATCTTTTCCCATTCTGTCAGTTGTCTTTTGACTTTGTTGACTGTTTCCTCTGCTGTGAAAAAGCTTTTGATCTTGATGAAGTCCCAATAGTTCATATTTGCCCTTGCTTCCTTTGCCTTTGGCGTTGTTCCTAGGAAGAAGTTGCTACAGCTGAGGTTGAAGAGGTTGCAGCCGGTGTTCTCCTCAAGGATTTTGATGGATTTCTTTCTCACATTGAGGTCTTTCATCCATTTGGAGTCTATTTTTGTGTGTGGTGTAAGGGAATGGTCCAGTTTTATTTTCCTGCATGTGGCTGTCCAATTTTCCCAACACCATTTGTTGAAGAGACTGTCTTTTTTTTCCATTGAACGTTCTTTCCTGCTTTCTCAAAGATTAGTTGACCATAGAGTTGAGGGCCTATTTCTGGGCTCTCTATTCTGTTCCACTGATCTAGATGTCTGTTTTTGTGCCAGTACCATACTGTCTTGATGATGACAGCTTTGTAATAGAGCTTGAAGTCTGGAATTGTGATGCCACCAACTTTGGCTTTCTTTTTCAATATTCCTATGGCTATTTGAGGTCTTTCCTGGTTCCATATAAATTTTAGAATTATTTGTTCCATTTCTCTGAAAAAAAAAAAGATGGCATTTTGATAGGGATTGCATTAAACGTGTAGATTGCTTTAGGTAATATAGACATTTTCACAATATTTGATCTTCCAGTCCAGGAGCATGGGACATTTTTTCCATTTCTTTGTGTCTTTCTCAATTTCTTTCATGAGTACTTTATAGTTTTCTGAGTACAGGTTCTTTGCCTCTCCTTTTAGGTTTATTCCTAGGTATCTTATGGTTTTGGATGCAATTGTAAATGGAACTGACTCCTTAATTTCTCTTTCTTCTGTGTTATTGTTGGTGTGAAGCAATGCAACTGATTTCTGCACATTGATTTTATATCTTGACACTTTACTGAATTCCTGTATGAGTTCTAGCAGATTTGGAGTGGAGTCTTTTGGGTTTTCCACATATAGTATCATATCATCTGCAAAGAGTGATAGTTTGACTTCTTCTTTGCTGATTTGGATGCCTTTAATTTCTTTTTGTTGTCTGATTGCTGAGGCTAGGGCTTCTAGTACTATGTTGACTAGCAGTGGTGATAATGGACATCCCTGCTGTGTTCATAACTTGGCTGTTTTAAATATTACTGCAATAAACATAGAGATGTATATATCTTTCCCAGTTAGTGTTTTCATATTCTTTGGGTAATTACCCCTTAGTGGAATTACTGGGTCATATGATAATTCTAATTTTAATTTTTTGAAGAACTTCCACACTGTTTCCACAGTGATGCTCCAGTTTCCATTCCCAAAAACAGTGCATGAGGATTATTTTTTCTCCACATCCTTGCCAACACTTGCTATTTATTGTGTTTTTTTTATTTAAGCCATTCTGACAAACATGAGGTGATATCTCATAGTGTTTTTTTTTTTTAATTTGGATTTTCCTAAAGAATAGTGATGGCAGGGTGTCTGGGTGGCTCAGTGGGTTAAAGCCTCTGCTTTCGGCTCAGGTCATGATCCCAGGGTCCTGAGATCGAGCCCCAAATCGGGCTCTCTGCTCAGCAGGGAGCCTGCTTCCCCCTCTTCTCTCTGTCTGCCTCTCTGCCTACTTGTGATCTCTGTCTCTCAAATAAGTAAATAAAATCTTAAAAAAAAAAAGGATAGTGATGGCAATCATCTTTTCATGTGTCTGCTGTCCATTCCTATGTCTTCTTTGGAGATATGTATCTTCATGTCTTCTAACCGTGTTTAATCAGATTATTTTATTTTTTTATTGTTGAGTTGTATAAGTTCTTTGCCATTTACATCAACATGGATGGATCTAGAGGGTATAATTCTAATAGTATAAGTCAGTGTTGAGGAAAGGCAAATATAATAGGATTTCACACATATGTGGAATTTAAGAAACAAAAAATGAACAAAATAAAAAGAGACAAGAACAGAGTTTTAATCATAGAGAACAAACTGATGGCTAGCAGAGCAGAGGTGGGTGTGAGAATGGATGAAATAAATGAAGGGGATTGAGTACACTTATGCTGATGGGCACTAAGAAACGTTAAAACTGTTGAATCACTATATTTTACCTGAAACTAATATAATACTCTACATTAATTATACAGGAATTGAAAATAAAAAGATTAGATGGTTGTTGAACCACTGTATAAAAAGAAAGGACCCTAATAAATATAGAGAGTTTTTTGTTTGTTTGGCAAAACATTGTTTACAAATTTGAAAACAGAGTTTTCATATGGGTTGTTTGACAAAAGAAGAGATATGAAAGGCATGAATAAGGAGAGAAATCCTAATGTTTGGTTATTAAATAAGAGACTTTGGATGAAAACAAAAACATCAAGTGGGGAATCATAATTTTTTTGGCACTGTTATGTGGTGTAAGATGTAAACTTTACTTCTCAGTCCCACATGGAATCTTATTACAATCTCTCTTCCTCAGTGTTTCATGGAGGAGGTTTACTTTAGGGGGCAAAGCTACAGAGCCCTGAGTTCTACATGAAGTCGAGGCAGAACCAAACCAGAAGTTCCTCCTGGAGGGCAGCCAAATAAGAGGTACATGGCACTAACAGAAATAAAAGGCTGAACACAAAGGTCCATAAATATTAGAAACTTTTATTGCTGTAACTAGGCAGCTCCCAAGACTAATATAGAACAAGTAAAAACAGCTTCCTAGAGAAGAAATATTTGAAAATATATTGCCTTTCAACTCCCCTCTATGGTTACAATGAGTGTTTAGTTCTTTAAACCTACATTGGGGGGAGACACTTTCAATATGTCCTACTTCCATCATTAAATTTTATTTTTTCCTATGTCCTTTGTCAACCAAAATATATCTCAGGCACCTCATAATTAACCTTATAGAAACCATTCCCTCTTACTATAATCATATATTCATTGTAACACAACATTGCAGTGATGGTGTGCTAGATAACAAAACGAGCATGAATCTATAGACTCAGTTTAAGATAACAATGTAAGCATGTGAATGACTCATGTATCAAAGCCCTTGAAGTTTTCATAAATTTTATTTGAAAATAAATTTGAATTTATTTTTGATTATCCTCAACAACATACAACTTTATCTACCATACAACTGGAGTTGATGTTTGCATTTACCTCAGTAATCCTGATAAAAGTCTTGGGCTAGATGTATAAGCTGGTTCATGAGACATCTCACACATATTGTTAAGAACACAATTATTGACATAATATAACACTTCCTTTTTATCATGTATGCAACATAAAAATTGAAGTCTGTGGACTTTTGGAGTTTTACAGAAACTGCGGCATGACTGGTTTCAGAGGATAAGAGCTGGGAGAGCCAAAACATACAGCAACGTGATGGACAGTACTGTAGGAATTGTCATCTCCAAATGCCACCATGCCCTCATTGAGAGACACCCTTTTATTCTACTGAGAGGCTCACAGACATTTAGGGAGAGAATTTCAACTTATTTAGTTTTGACCCAGCTACATGAAGGGCTTCAAAGATCAAACATCTATGGTTGTTATTCAACCTTGTTTCACTTTGTAGGTAATGATAAGTAGTGACATAGGATATTATTCAATCTACTGTAGTCAATCATACATCATAGGCTTATGATTCTGGTTCAGTTATCAGAGCAACCAAATATGCCAAGACCCACATCCACCTTTACTACTAAATGAATTAGAAACTGAGGGTTATTAACCATTTTTTTAAAATTTGACTGAGTTTCTACTTTTAACTATTAAAACCATTGAAATAACAGATAAAGAAGATAGTTTATGTTGAAAGATTAAAAAGAGTTAAAGACAGTATTGTAGATTTCTTAATTACTGAGGAAGAATACTAAATGCAAGCATATTTTTACAAAGATATTTTTGGTGATGTCCAGGGTCAGTAGGAAAGAGTTATTTGATCAATTAATAATGACAACCATGGGGGCGCCTGGGTGGCTCAGGGGGTTAAGCCTCTGCCTTCAGCTCAGGTCATGATCTCAGGGTCCTGGGATGGAGCCCTGCATCAGGTCTCTGCTCAGTGGGGAGCCTGCTTCCTTCTCTGTCTCTGCCTGCCTCTCTACCTGATTGTAATCTCTGTCTGTCAAATAAATAATTTTTTAAAAAATGACAACCATGGATGTAGGAAAGGCACTCATCTCATATTTGTCATTTGATATGTTTTACAGGTTCTTAAATTTCTTCCAGTATGCATTATAATTTTAATTATAGTGAATCAATAAACATGATATCTATAATACTATCAGATATTGTATATTATGTCTATAATAGGTGATTAATCAATTATTAAATAAATTGTAACTGTTCATTTAAATATACACTTTGATAGTAAAAATAAAACTAAAAGGATTAGTTAGGATTGAGAGAGAGGGAAAGATTGATATTCTTCGTCAATTTAATTATTTTGGTATGGTGAGCACAATACCCCAGAAACAGAGTATTATTCTTAACCTATGATCCATTACTCAAGACTACAGGGGAAAAAAAATTTGTTCACAGAGTATATCTTCATTGATTCTCATCTTCCCACTATAATAGATGAAGCTTTAAAAGTAATCACTTTAACATTTTCAAAGCCTCATTTTAAAATCTAGGATAAGTTGAAGAATTTTGATTTACTGAATTATTTCTAGATTTCCACGGATCTGTAAATCTATTTCTGAATTTATTAGAAATATTTCTCAGATTCTTTCAAGCCTGAAATTGCACTAGCTTTTCTTATAGTTTAAGTAAATGATGCCCAACCAGACCTAATATTTTGATGTCAAATACCATAAAGTTTCTCAATGGACCTCTCCAATATCCAGTGAATTTATTAGTTCCATTGATGTTAGTAGATAGTGAGAAAATACCCAAAATCTTACAAACAAAACACAAGGGGAATTATAATATGAAAATATGAAATTAATTCTACTTTCATATTTAGAAGGACATCAATTAGAATTAAAAGACAATTTAATTTTATTATTTTTTCTATTTTTTTCCATTTAAATTCTAGTTTGTTAACATACAGTTCAATATTGGTTTCAGGAATAGAGTTCAGTGATTCACCATTTACATGTAACACCCAGTGCTCATCATAACAACCATCCTTGTTAATACCCACCACCATCTATCCCATCTATCCCATCTCTCCACCTTCCTCCATTAACTCTCAGTTTGTTCTCGATAGTTGAGTCTCTCATGATTTGTTTCCCTCTTTCTTTTTTCCCCTTTTGAATGTTCATGTCCTTTTGTTTCTTATATTTCGTATATGAGTGAAATCATATGGTATTTTTCTCTCACTGACTGTCTTATTTTGGTTAGCATAATACACTCTAATCCTATCCAAGTCTTTGAAATAGCAAGACTTTATTCTTTCTTTTATTCATTTCTTTTTTTTAATTAAGCTTTATTTAAACATATAATGTAACCCCACCACCCTCTCCCAACCTCTCTCCCCCCCACCCCCCTCAGTTTGTTTTATGACATTAAGAGTCCCTTTTGGTTTGTCTCCCTCCTGATCCCATCTTGTTTCATTTTTTCTTTTCCTACCACCTTAACTCCCACCCCCATTGCATCTCCACTTCCTCATACCAGGGAGATCATGTGATAGTTGTCTTTCTCCAGTTGACTTATTTCGCTAAGCATAATACGCTCTAGTTCCATCCATGTCATAGCAAATGGTAAGATTTCATTTCTTTTGATGGCTGCATAGTATTCCATTGTATATATATACCACCTCTTCTTTATCCATTCATCTGTTGATGGACATCTAGGTTCTTTCCATAACTTGGCTATTGTGGACATTGCTGCTATAAACATTCGGGTACATGTGCCCCTTCGGATCACTACATTTGTAGGCTTGTATCGCTATATATTTTCCTCTCAGGACTGCCTTTGTTGTGTCCCACAGATTTTGGACCACTGTGTTTTCATTATCATTTGTCTCCCTGTTTTTTTTTTCAATTCTTCTTTAATTTCCTGGTTGACCCATTCATTCTTTAGAAGGATGCTGTTGAGTCTCCATGTATTTGTGCTCTTTCCAAATGTCCTCCTGTGATTGAGTTCTAGATTCAGAGCATTGTGGTCTGAAAATATGCAGGGAATGATCCTAGTCTTTTGATACCTGTTGAGACCTGATTTATGACCCAG
The DNA here is from genome assembly GCA_003697995.1 of Taxidea taxus jeffersonii. Lineage (NCBI taxonomy): Eukaryota > Metazoa > Chordata > Mammalia > Carnivora > Mustelidae > Taxidea > Taxidea taxus. Next base: position 171,537 of record ML108420.1, read on the forward strand.
GAAGTGATCTATTCTGGAGAATGTTCCATGGGCACTAGAGAAGAATGTGTATTCTGTTGTTTTGGGGTGGAATGTTCTGAATATATCTGTGATGTCCATCTGCTCCAGTGTGTCATTTAAGACCTTTATTTCCTTGTTGATCTTTTGCTTGGATGATCTGTCCATTTCAGTGAGGGGTGTGTTAAAGTCTCCTACTATTATTGTATTCTTGTCAATGTGATTCTTTGATTTTGTTACTAATTGGTTTATATAGTTGGCTGCTCCCATGTTAGGGGCATAGATATTTAAAATTGTTAGATCTTCTTGTTGGACAGACCCTTTGAGTATGATGTAGTGTCCTTCCTCATCTCTTATTATAGTCTTTGGCTTAAAATCTAATTGATCTGATATAAGGATTGCCACCCCAGCTTTCTTCTGATGTCCATTAGCATGGTAAATTGTTTTCCACCCCCTCACTTTCAATCTGGAGGTGTCTTCAGGTCTAAAATGATTTTTTTTTTTTAGCAGCATATGGATGGGTTTTGTTTTTTTATCCATTCTGAAACCCTGTGTCTTTTGATTGGGGCATTTAGCCCATTTACATTCAGGGTAACTATTGAGAGATATGAATTTAGTGCCATTGTATTGCCTGTATGGTGATTGTTACTGTATATTGTCTCTGTTCCTTTCTGATAATACTTTTAGGGTCTCTCTTTGCTTAGAGGACCCCTTTCAATATTTCCTGTAGAGTTGGTTTGGTGTTTACAAATTCTTTCAGTGTTTGTTTGTCCTGGAAGCTTTTTATCTCTCCTTCTATTTTCAATGATAACCTAGCTGGATAAAGTATTCTTGGCTGCATGTTTTTCTCATTTAGTGCTCTGAATATATCATGCCAGTTCTTTCTGGCCTGCCAGGTCTCTGTGGATAAGTCTGCTGCCAATCTAATATTTTTACCATTGTATGTTACAGACTTCTTGTCCCGTGCTGCCTTCAGGATTTTCTCTTTGTTGTTAACACTTGTAAATTTTGCTATTAGATGACGATTCCTATTGATTTTGAGGGGTGTTCTCTGCACCTCCTGGATTTTGATGCTTGTTCCCCTTGCTATATTAGGGAAATTCTCTACAATAATCCTCTCCAGTATACCTTCTGCTCCTATTTCTCTTTCTTCTTCTTCTGGAATCCCAATTATTCTAATGTTGTTTCATCTTATGGCATCACTTATCTCTCGAATTCTCCCCTCGTGGTTCAGTAGTTGTTTGTCTCTCTTTTGCTCAGCTTCTTTATTCTCTGTCATTTGGTCTTCTATATCACTAATTCTTTCTTCTGCCTCATTTATCCTAGCAGTAAGAGCCTCCATTTTTGATTGCACCTCATTAATAGCTTTTTTTATTTCAACTTGACTTTAGTTCTTTTATTTCTCCAGAAAGGGCTTTTATTTCTCCTGACAGGGTTTCTCTAATACCTTCCATGCCTTTTTCAACCCTGGCTAGAACCTTGAGAATCGTCATCCTGAATTCCAGATCTGACATATTACTAATGTCTGTATTGATTAGGTCCCTAGCCTTGGGTCCTGCCTCCTGTTCTTTTTTTTGTGGTGAGTTTTTCCGCCTTGTCATTTTGTCCAGATAAGAATCCACTGTTCTCCTTGTTAAGTGAACTTGGTCTTGGCTGTATTTCTTTGATCTTCTGGGGGATGGGCCTGTTGTAGCGATTCTCAAGTGTCTCTGCCCCAGGCGGAATTGCACCGCCCTTACCAGGGGCCGGGCCAAGTAATCCGCTCAGGTTCACTTTCGGGAGTTTTTGTTCCCTGAACACTTTCCGTAGAGTTCCGGAGGACGGGAATGAAAATGGCGGCCTCCCAATCTCCGGTTCAGAGGAGCCAAGAGCAATGGCCCCAGTCTTCAGTGCGCCTTCAGAGAAAAGCGTTTAATCACTCCCGTCTCCCCAGCCTCCGTTTGTGCTCGGAGACCGCACTCGGAGAAAATCGTGCGTAATCAGTCCCGTCTCACTGGCTTCTGGGTGGGCTCCAAGCTCACCCAGCCTGCGACCAAGCATCTCTATCTCTGGGAGAGTGCCACCTGGAGTCTCTGAACCCCGTAGATCCCTGAGCTCTCCTGGGTCGGAGTCTCTCCGGATCTTGTGGGGACCCCTCGCACAGAGCACCGGCCCATGTCACAGAGCACCGGCCCGTGCCACAGAGCATTGGTCTGTGTCACAGACCATGGCTCTAGGAAATCTCGGCTCTGTCTCCGCAGCCAGCTTCCCGGCTCTAATACCTGTGAGCTCTGTGACACTCAGACACCCCTGATCCTTCTGTGACCCCGCGGGACCTGAGTCCACGCTGTCCCCGTGAGGTCTTCACCCCAGTTTAGCCTCTGGAGCGATGTCCTTCCATGGAGCAGACTTTTAAAAGTCCTGATTTTGTGCTCCGCGGCTTGCCAGGAGCCGGCCCCTCCCCCTGGCGGTCTATCTTCCCGTCGCGTTGGATTCACTTCTCCGCTGGTCCTACCTTTTAGAAAGTGGTCGATTTTCTGTTTCTAGAATTGTTTTTCTTCTCTTCGATCTCCTGTTGGATTTGTAGGTGTTCGGAATGGTTTGATAGGCTATCTAGCTGATCTCCTGCTGCCTGATGTCGTCTCAGCCTGCTACTTCTCCGCCATCTTGACTCCTCCCCAAGACTTTTTTTCTTTTTAATGGCTGGGTGGTATTCCATTGTAGATAAACACCACATTTTCTTTATCCATCCATCCATTAATGGATATTTGGGCTCTTTCCATAATTTGGTTATTGTTCATAATGCTGCTATAAACATGGAGGTGCATGTACTCTCTTAAATGTGTACTTTTTATCCTTCAGTTAAGTACCTAGTAGTGCAATTGATGGATTATAGGGTAGTTCTATTTTTAGCTTTTTGAGAAACCACCATTGTTTTCCACAGTAGCTACACCAGTTTGCATTTCCACCAACAATGCAAGAGATTTCCCATTTCTCCTCATTCTTGCCAACACCTGTTGTCTCCTGTGTTGTTAATTTTAGCAATTCTGACCAGTGTGAGATGGTATCTTATTGTTGTTTTGATTTGTATTTCCCTGATGATGAGTGATATTGAGCACCTTTCCATGTGTCTGTTAGCTTGTCTTATTTAAATGTCTCATTTGATTGTATTATGTTAGTCTCCACAACATAACAAAATTGAAAAAAATAAGTGGAGTTATTGGTGAAAAGGTGATAAGCATGTCTTGACAATTGCTAACATATTGCCATCATACTGGGCAGAAAAATTCACACACTGGAGCACAGAATAATAATATTGGACTGAAGAAACTGCCTTTTTGACATTTGCATTGAGAAATCCTGTAATGAATAGAATTTTGTTTAAATCTCAGAGAGAGTGAACAAGATTTAACAAATTGAGTATTTGTGTATCACAGTCCATCATTCCCTCATTGTGACTATTACTAACTCTCCACTGGGTTTTAATCTTTTATTCATTGGAGAATACTCTATATAAGGTTTTTTCAATAACACCATGTCAAAGATTTAAAAAAATATATATATCTTATTTGAAAAACGTCTATTCATGCATTCTGCCCATTTCTTAACTGGATTATTTGTTTTGTGGGGGTCCTGGCATTTGAAAAAGTGCAGCATCCATTCTTGATAAAAGGCTTTAACAAAGTAAGTATAGAAGGAACAAACCTCAAAATCATAAAAACTACAAATGAAAAACCCACAGCTAATATCATCCTCAATGCAGAAAAAGTTGAGCTTTTCCTCTATGGTCAGGAACAAGAGAGTGATGTCCACTCTCACCACTGTTGTTTAACACAGCACTTGAAGTTTGGGCCTCAATAATCAGCCAGTAAAAGAAATAAGAGGCATCCAAATCAGCAAGGAAGAAGTCAAACTTTCACTATTTGTAGATAATATGATACTCTATGTAGAAAACCTGGAAGAATCTACCAAAAAGTTTTCTGGAACTAATATATGAGTCCAATTAAGTTGCAGGATATAAAATCAATAAACAGAATTCCATTGCATTTCTATATACCAGTAGTGAAATAACAGAAAAAGAAATCAAGAAATTGATCTCATTTACTATTGTTCCATAAGCTACCTAGGAATAAACCTAACTAAAGGGGTAAAATATCTATACTCTGAAAACTAGAACACTCATGAAAGAAGTTGAAGAGGTCATAAAGAAACAGAAAAACATTCCACGCTCTAGGATTGGAAGAACAAACATCGTTAAGATGTCTACTACTGCCCAAAGTGATTTGCACATTCAAAGCTATTCATATCAAAAACCACCATCATTTTTCATTTTCCTTTCTTGGGAATTGAATTCAAAATAAAGCAAACAGGAAATGCAAAGACACTGAGACAAGAATATACATGGAGAGGTTAAGGAAAGGCCAAAAAGAGCATCGTGATAAGAAATAAAATTAAAGTAGCAATTGGGGGCCAGATGAATGGGGCACTGTGGATTATTTTAAGTACTTGGAATTTAAATGGAGTAACCGCAAAAGAAAAAAATATTTTTTTTTCAAACAGTAGTTAGATATATATTTCAGTTTAGTCCAAATTTCTAAGATACTATTATGCCTCTTTCTGAAACTTTAAATAGAAAGGATGGACAAGACATGACAAGCATAACTCCGTTAAAAGATGTATTATAATTTAGTAGTGGCTTTAAATATGGTAATTTAGTAATTGTGAATTGTTAAAATCTTAGGTCAACTAAGTTTAAATCTCTTGAAAATGTTCAGATGCCCAGTACTCAAGATGACTTACACACTAGAGGAAGCAAAAATTAGAAAGAATTTACTGAAACATAGAATTAAAATTAGAGAATCACTGTAAACCTTGTTAAAATTTTCTTCTCATACTCTACAATAACGTCCAAGGTATGTTAAAATTATTTTTTTCAAAAAATTTTCAAATATTTCCTCATCCTTAGATAGATGTATCTAATATGACTCTGATTTATTATGTGTCCTATGATGAACACCTAATAAAATCTTTTTGGTCTCTCCAAGATCCTGTGTTCCTATCTTAGACAAAGAGAATTGGTTTTGGTAAAAATATATATTATAAATTCTAAAGGAAAGGGAATAAATCAGAAGTGGTTCAAAGGTATGGTAAGTATGTGGCCACCACTCAAGGGATAATGTATAAGATAGTGACATTTTCATCTCTTATTCGTCCTACATGTTTCCCCTGAGTTTCCAAGGAGCTTATTAAATATATCCATAAGTATATAATCTCAAATTAATATTTTAGATATTAATATTAACCAAATTTAGTTCATTATTTCTCCTGTGCTACTTCTGCCCAAGTAGTCCTATTCTCAATAAATAGAATCATCATCTAATCAATTTCTTAAGTTCCAAATCTTCATGTACTTTTCCCAATCCCTCACATCCTCCATCCATTTGAAAGCACTTACTGTACACTTAGTGCTTAATGGCTTGATATAATCTTGGTACTGCTATTATTAGCAGTGATATTTCAGCAAAAACAATTTAACCTCTGTGCTTTAGCTTCTTATCTATAAAATGGGTATTAAACTTGCTACTCAACAGGGAGTTTGTGAGGATTAAATACACATATGTATGTGCACACACACACACACTCATATCTTAGAACATTGTATAGTGGATGCTATAAATCTATTCTCTAGCATGTGTATTATTATTAAACCTTACAGGTTCTACTTTAGAAGATCCACTAGCTCCAACTTTACTCTTTTCACCCATTATCATAACTTTACTGCAGTCTTTCATCATCACCTACTTGAGTGACACTTGACCTTTTTCATAAATTTTACCACACAGTAGTAGTGAACTAACTTATTTGTCCCCACTTTTGGGTGATAGACTCTTTGAGCATATATTTTACTTATTTTTGAATCCTTAAAGCCTAATACTGAGTCTATCACAAGGTGACTAATCAGTAGATATTTCCTGGAAGGAAGAAAAAAAAAAGAGTAAAGAGGGGAAGGAAAGAGAAAAGAAGGAAGGAATAATAGAAGAAAATGGAAAGAAAAGTGGGAAGGGAAGAAAAGAAAATGAAAGTAAATATAGGAAAGGAAAGGAAAGAAGGAAAAGAGAAAGAAGAGAAGAGAAGAGAAGAAGAGAAGGGAAGAGAAGGGAAGAGAAGGGAAGAAAGAAAAGAAAAGAGAAAGAGTGAGAGGAGAATCATGATCATGGGCTGCCTTCCTTTTCAAGTTTTTCACTCTTAATTCTCCCTTCCATAATGCTAGGAGATTTACTATCTTAAAAGCATAATGCTAAGTTAAAACATACTTTAAGAAGCTTAGTTGACTCCCCATCAAGATAAGGGACCAATTTATAGCATGAAACTTCTGTTTTTTGTTTGTTTGTTTGTTTTATTAACAAGTAGGTAGAAGCAGACAGAGAGAGGGAAGCAGGCTCCCTGCTGAGCAGAGAAACCGATGCGGGGCTCCATCCCAGGACCCCGGGATCATGACCTGAGCCGAAGGCAGAGGCTTTAACCCACTGAGCCACCCAGGCGTCCCCTGTTTTTAATTATCTATCCAAACTCAACTTCCACTACCTCTCCCTAACCATTTATCCCTTACTGTAGCCACCCTAAATTTCCTGCCATTCCTTAAACCTTAGAAACTTTCACCACTTAATGCTATTCTTTTTCCCTGGATAGTCAATCTTTTCTTCATTGGTAAATTTTTACTCATCATCCTCTAAATCCCAGCTCAAATATTTTCTCTATTGTGAAGCTAGATTCCCTTAAACTTAGGGCCTTCCACAGAATATTGTCCACCCTGTACTTTACAGTTACCTGGTTGAATAGTTTTTAATATATTGATATATGTAGTTTGGTGCTTCTTAAGATCAGGAATTGTGTCTTGTTCACTTCTCCAGGTTTTGACACATAAACAGCTCTACATGACTGATTGAATGAATAGATAGATAGATGATAGATAGATAGATAGGTAAATTAGCTAACAAACAAATGAATGAAGGTACTGACTTTTCATTTTGTTTCTATAAAAAGAAGTTGTTTCCAAGTCTCATTCTCTGGACAAGTGGAATGCTGATTCCAAATTTAATAATTTTAGTTTAAAGTTCTAACCATTAGAGATTCTCAATAATTAGGTCTCACATGCAGCCCAATAATCCTTATTTTAACAAGTGTCCCTTGTTAAGACCACTTATGCACATTTTTTTCCTTACAGATATGTCCAACAAAAGGGACAGGAGCAGAGATCTAGCTCAGGCTCCATTCTGCAAGTCAATTTGTGTTCCCTGGGAGAAAGGAGCACAATATTAATATATCTGCAGGATAGCATTATGGACACTAGTGTGGAAATTCTCAGAGAATGCGGAATTTCCAAAAAGAAGAATCTATCAATTATGCAAGTGATCAATGTATAACAGTATACAAAAGCAAGTTGTGGAGGTTTTTCTTAAAAAATGAGACCATCACCACTTGAGGATTTTTTTTTATTTTTTTGTAATAAAAGCTTTTTAAAATAAAAATATTTTAATTACTTACTAAATTAGTGATAAAAGTCTAACATTTAATATACACAATGGAATATTACTCAGCTATCAGAAAGGATAAATACCAACTTTTGGATTAACATGGATGGGACTAGAAGATATTATGCTAAGTGAAATAAGTCAAGCAGAGAAAGTCAATTATCATATGGTTTCACTATTTTGTGGAACATAAGAAATAGCATGGAGGACATTAGGAGAAGGGAAAAATGAAGGGGGAGAAACCAGAGTGGGAGATGAACCATGAGAGACCATGGACTCCAAGAAACAAATGTAGAATTTTAGATGGGAGGGGGCTGGGGGAATGGGTGAGCCTGGTGATGGGTATAAAGGAGGGCATGGATTTGATGGAGCACTGGGTGTTATATGCAAATATTTGAGGATATTTTAAAACAGCTGCTTGAAGACAGGGTTTGGAAAGGATGTTCTTAACACATCCTGGCATTTCATATACAATTAAGTATTAATTCTGAGAAATAATTATATGTAATTTTTAAGAATAAAAAAGTTTTTATTTCACATTCACATATTTCTCTTTTTTATTATTTATTTTAGTTCTAATATAGTTACATGAAACTCGTATAACTATACAGTGTTATATTAATTTCAGATGCACAATATAGTGATTCCACAATTCTATACATTGCCCAGTGCTCATCACAACAAATGCAGTCCTTAATCCCCATCACCTATATCACCTATCCCACACACACGTCCACTCTGATAGCCATCAGTTTGTTCTCTATATTTAGGAGTCTCTATCTTTCTCTCTCTCCCCTTTATAATTTTTTTCTCATTTGTTTGCTTCTTAAATTCCACATATGAGAGAAATCATATAGTGTATGTCTTTGGCTGGGATATTTGTATATATATACATTTGTATATATACATAAATATATATATATTGTATATATGTATATACACACATGTATATACATATATAAACAGTCCAAGTGTCCATTTATAGATGAATGGATAAAGCAGAAGTAGTTTATATATATATATATTTATGTAAACTATATATATATGGTTTATATATATTTGTATGTATGCTTGTATATATGTATATATGTATATATACATACATGTATATATGTATATATACATACATATACATGCATATATACATACATGCATACATATATACATACATATATGTATATATACATAAATGCATATATGTATATATACATACATATACATGCATATATGCATATATACAAATATATATAAACTATATATATATCTATAGATATAGATATAGATATCTATAGACACATAGATATAGATACATATATGTATCTATATCTGTATGTATATATACATACATATATAGATACATATATACAAATATACATATAAACTATATATATGTGCATGTATATACATATATATACATATATATACATATATATATATATATATAAACTACTTCTGCTTTATCCATTCATCTATAAATGGACACTTGGACTGTTTCCATAACTTGACTAAACATAGGGATGCATATATTCCTTTGAATTAGTGTTTTAGTACTTCAGAGTTAAATCTCAGTAGTGTGATTACTTGATTTTAGGATGGCTCTATTTCAAACTTTTTGAGGAACTTCCACAGTGATTTCTACAGTGGTTTCATCAGTTTGCATTCCCACCAACAGTTTAAGAAGGTTCCTTTTCCTCCACATCATTGCAAACACTTGTTTTGTGTTTTGGATTTTAGCCAAATCCAAACTCCTCACAGGAGTGAGGTGATATTTCACTGTTGTTTTGATTTGCATTTAACTGATAATGAATGATGTTGAGCATCTTTTTATGTGTCTGCTGGTCATCTGGATGTCTTCTTTAGAGATGTCTGTTAATGTCTTCTGCCCAACTTTAATTAGATTATTTGGTTTGGGGATACTGAGTTTGATAATTTCTTTATGTATTTTGGATTCTAACCCTTTATTGAATATGTAATTTGCAAATATGTTCTCCCATTCAGTAGGCTACCTTTTAGTTTTGTTCACTGTTTCCTTCACTGTGCAGAAGCTTTTTATGTTGATATAGTCCCAATAGTTTATTTTTACTTTTATTTCTCTTACCTCATAAGACATATCTATAAAAATGTTGCTATGAAAAATGTCAGAGATATTACTGTCCGTGTTCTCTTGAAAGATTTTTATGTTCTTAGGTCTCACACTCATTTATTTAATTCATTTTTAATTTATTTTTGTGTATGGTGTGATAAAGTGGTCCAGTTTTATTCTTTTGCATGTTGTCCATTTTTCCCAACACCATTTTTTGAAGAGACTACGTTTTTCCTATTGGATATTCTTTCCTCTTTGGTCAAAGAATAATTGACCATATAGTTGTGGGTTTATTTATTTTTTATTTTTGTTTCAAGTTTTTATTTGAATTCTGGCTAGTTAATATATAGTGTAACATGGGTTTAAAAAGTATAATTTAGGGGTGCCTGGGGTCTCAGTAGGTTAAGCCTCTGCCTTTGGCTCAGGTCATGATCTCAGGGTCCTGGAATCAAGCCCCACATTGGGAATCACTGCTCAGCAGGGAGTCTGCTTCCTCCTCTCTCACTGCCTGCCTCTCTGCCTACTTGTGATCTCTCTCTCAAATAAATAATTAAAATATTTTTATAAAAGAGTAAAATTTAGTGATTCATCATATATATAACACTCGGTGCTCATCACAGGTGCCCTCCTTAATACCCAACACCTATTTAGTGCAGCCTCTGCTGACCTCCCCTCCAACAACCCTCAGTTCGCTCTCTATACATAAGATTCTCTTTTTGTTGCCTCCCTCTCTTTTATTTCCCCTTCCCCTTTGTTCATCTATTTTGTTTCCTAAATTCAACATATAAGTGAAGTCATGGTATTTGTCATTCTCTAAGTGACTTATTTCACTTACCATAATACCCTCAAGCTCCATCCAAGTCAGTGCAAATGGCAAGATTCTTTTTTTGTGTGTGTGCAGTGATTTTCAATTGTATATGTATCTATTACAGAGTTTTGGGTTTATTTTTTTGGTTTTCTATTCTGTTCTATTGATCTGTGTGTTTATTTTGATAATACCACACTGTCCTGAGTACAACTGCTTTGTAGAGTTATTTCAAATCTGGAATAGTGATACTGCCAGTTTTGTTTTTCTTTTTCAAAATTGTTTTGCATATTTGGAGACTTTCATGGTTCCATATAAATTTTTAGGATTATTTGTTCTAGTATGTGAAAAATGGTTTTGGTGATTTTGATAGGAATTGCATTAAATATGTAGACTGATTTGGGTAGTATGCTTTTTAAAAAATATATTTATTTTTATATATTCTTATATAATTACATTTTTTAAATATTATATTTTAAAATTTCTTTTCAGTGTTCCAGAATTCATTGTTTATGCACCACACCCAGTGCTCCATGCAATACATGCCCTTCATAATACCCACCACCAGGCTCACCCAACCTCCCACCCTCCACCCCTCCAAAACCCTCAGATTGTTTTTCAGAGTCCATAGTCGCTCATGGTTCATCTCTCCTTCCAATTTCCCTCAACTCCCTTCTCCTCTCCATTTCCCCATGACCTCCGTCTTATTTCTTATGCTCTACAAATAAATGAAAACATATGATAATTGACTCTCTCTGCTTGACTTATTTCACTCAGCATAATCTCTTCCAGTCCCATCCATGTGGATATAAAATTGGGGTTTTCATCCTTTCTGATGGAGGTATAATACAGCATAGTATATATGGACAACATCTTCCTTATTCATTCATCTGTTGAAGGGCATCTTGGTTCTTTCCACAGTTTGGTGAAAGTGGCCAGTGCTGCTATGAACATTGGGGTAAGGATGGCCCTTCATTTCACTACATCTATATCTTTGAGGTAAATCCTCAATAGTGCAATTGTAGGGTCATAGGAAAGCTCTATTTTAATTTCTTAAGGAATCTCCACACTGTTTTCCAAAGTGGCTGCACCAACTTGCACTCCCACCAACAGTGTTAAGAGGGTTCCTCTTTCTCCACATCCTCTCCCAACACACGTTGTTTCCTGTCTTGTTAATCTTGGCCATTATAACTGGTGTAAGGTGGTATCTCAATGTGGTTTTGATTTGAATCTCCCTGATGGCTAGTGATGATGGCTAGTTAGCTATTTGCATGACTTCATTGGAGAAGTGTCTATTTATGTCTTCTGCCCATTTTTGATATGATTATATGTTTTGTGTGTGTTGAGTTTGAAGAGTTCTTTATAGATCCTGGATATCAGCCCTTTGCCTGTATTGTCATTTGCCAATATCACCCCTCATTCTGTGGGTTGCCTCTTTGTTTTGTTGACTGTTTCCTTTGTTGTGCAGAAGCTTTTGATCTTGATGAAGTGCCAAAAATTCATTTTTGCTTTTGTTTCCTTTGCCTTTGGTGACATATTTTGAAAGAAGTTGCTGTGGCTGATATCAAAGAGGTCACTGCCTATGTTCTCCTCTAGGATTCTGATGGATTCCTGCCTCACGTTGAGGTCCTTTGAGTTTATCTTTGTGTATGGTGTAAGAGAATGGTCGAGTTTCATTCTTCTACACATAGCTGTCCAATTTTCCCAGCACTATTGATTGAAGAGACTTTTTTCCAGTGGATATTTTTTCCTGCTTTGTCAAAAATTATTTGACCATAGAGTTGAGGGCTCATATCTGGGCTCTATACTCTGTCCCACTGGTCTATGTGTCTGTTTTTGTGCCAGTACCATGCTGTCTTGGTGATCACAGCTTTGTAGTAAAGCTTGAAATGAGGCAACATAATGCCCCCAGTTTTGTTTTTCTTTTTCAACATTTCCTTAGCAATTTGAGGTCTCTTCTGATTCCATATGAACTTTAGGATTGTTTTCTCTAGCTCTTTGAAAAATGCTGGTGGAATTTTGGTCAGAATGGCATTGAAAGTATAGATTGCTCTAGGCATTATAGACATTTTAATAATGTTTATTCTTCTGATCCATGAGCATGGAAATGTCTTCAATATTTTTGTGTGTTTTTCAATTTCTTTCATGAGTGCTTTGTACTTCCTCAAGTACAGATTCTTTACCTCTTTGGTTAGGTTTATTCCCAGGTATCTTATGGTTCTTGGTACTATAGTAAATGGAATCGATTCTTGAATTTCACTTTCTGTATTTTCATTGTTAGTGTATAAGAAAGCAACTGATTTCTGTACATTATTTTATATCCTGCCACAAAACTAAGTTGCTGAATGAGTTGTAGTAGATCGTGGGTGGAGTCTTTTGGGTTTTCCATATAAAGTATCATGTCATTGACTTCTTCATTGCCAGTTTGATTACCTTTTATTTATTTTTGTTGTCTGATTGCTGATGCTATGTATTTCCTCCTTAGGACCACCTTTGCTGTATCCCATAGTTTGGGGACGGAAGTGTCTTCATTCTCATTGGTTTCCATTAATTGTTTAAGTTCTTCTTTGATTTCCTGGTAGATCCAAGCATTCTTAAGCAAGGTGGTCTTTAACTTCCAGGTTTTTTAATTTCTTCTGATCTTTTTCTTGTGGTTGAGTTCCAGTTTCAAAGTGTTCTGAAATATGATCTGAAAATATGCAGGGAATAACCTCAATCTTTTGGTATCGGTTGAGCCCTGATTTGTGGCCCAGTTTCAGTGTTCTGAAAGTGATCCAAAAATATGCAGGGAATAACCTCAGTCTTTTGGTATTGGTTGAGCCCTGATTTGTGGCCCAGTAGGCGGTCTATTCTGGAGAAGGTTTTATGTGCACTCAAGAAGAATTAGTATCCTGTTGTTTTAGGGTGGAATGTTCGGTATGTATCTATGACTTCCATCTGGTCCCATGTGTCATTCAATGCTCTTGTTTCTTTATTGATTTTGTGCTTGGATGATCTTTCTATACTGAGAGTGGCATGTTAAGATCTCCTACTCTTAATATATTCATATCAATATGACTCCTTATCTTGATTAACAGTTTTCTTATGTAATTGGCTATTTCCATATTGGGGGCATAGATAGTGACAATTGTTAGATCTTCTTGGTGGATAGATCCTTTAAAAATAATATAGTGTCCTTCTGTATCTCTGACTACAGTCTTTAGTTTAAAATCTAACTTATTTGATATGAGAATCATTATCCCAGCCTTCTTTTGAGGCCTATTGGCATAAAAGATGCTTCTCCATCCCTTCACTTTCAGCCTGGATGTATCCTTAGGTTCAAAATGGGTTTCTTGTAGACAACATATGGATGGGTACTGTCATTTTATCCAATCTGCAACCCTGTGGCATTTTATGGGAGCATTTATGCCATTCACGTTGAGAGTTATTATTGAGAGATACGTTTTTATTGACAGTGAAGTCCTTGTTTCTATGGATTGTCTCTAAATTTCTATTCAATGATATTTTTGTTTTTTTCCCCTTTTATAGCACTCCCTTTAATATTTCTTGTGGTGCCAGCGTGGTGGTCACATGCTCTTTTAAACCTTGCTAGTCTTGGAAACTATCTCTCCATCCATTTTGAATGTCAGTCTTGCTATATAAAGTAATCTTGGCTGCATGTTCTTCTCATTTAGTTCCCTGAATACATCTTACCAACACTTTCTGGCTTGCCAGGTTTCTTTGGACAGGTCTGGCATTATTCTGATGGGCTTTCCTCTGTACATAAGGAATCTCTTTGTTCTAGCTGCTTTTAAGAGCTCCTGTATAAAATTATGATTCATCATTTTCACAATCAGGTGTCTCGAGGTCTTTCTAGATTTTAGACCTTTCTGCCTCTAGGACATGAATGCTGGTTCCATTTGCCAGACTGGGAAATTTTTCATGGAGAATTTGTTCAACTATACCTTCTAGTCTTCTTTCTTTCTCCTCCCCCTCAGGGATTCCAATAATTCTGACATTGGAATGTTTCATAGCATCATTTGTTTTCCTAATTCTGTTTTCATGGCTTCTATGCTGTTTGTTCCAGGCATCCTCCTGATCCTTTTTCTCTATTGTTTTGTCCTCTTTATCACCAATTCTATCTTCTGCCTCTGTTACCCTAGCTGTTAGAGAATTTAGATTAGTTTGTAACTCATTGAGAGCATAGTGAACATCATCCTTGGTAGCTTTCACTCCTGTATTAATGACTTCTGTTTTGTCATTAAAGGTTTTTTCCAACCTAGCTATTGCCTGGATAATTGTTAGCCTGAATTTCCTTTCTGACATACTTTTTATCTCCGTATCCAATAGCTCTGATGGAGAAGGCACAGTCTCTGAATTTTTCCTCTGTTGGGCATTTTTCCTCCTAGTAATTTTGGTGAAAGATGGTTGAAGGGATGTGTAGCTGAATGTATCAACTGTGGTACAGGCAAGGTGCACTCTAGAACACCTCTGAGCAATTGAGAGTCCCCACCAAAAAGAAAGAAAAAAAGAAAAAAGAGAGAGAGAGAGGAAAAAAGAATCATAAAAGAGAAGACTCATCCTGAATAGGCCCCAAAGGTAAGATTTATAAAGTATACAAACAAAAAGACCAACAAAAGTAAATAAGAAGAAAAAAGAAAAGAGAGGACCCAGCCAAAATGAACCCCAAGTATAAGATTTAGATACTAGCAGAACAAAAACAAATACATAGAAACACTGACAGAAGAAAAAGATGGGAGGAGGGTTATAAATTCTCAGTGTGGGCAAGGAAGATTATTTTTGATTCTTCTTAGATGTATCTTGATATCTTTGTTAAAGGACTCAACTTTCCTAAGATAAAGGGGGATTAAAACTGGTTTATATATAGGGTTAGCATCGACTGAGGAAAGGGGATTAACTTGAAGCTTTTCCCTATATGAATATTTTAAAAAAGGTAAAAACACAAGTATATGTATCAAAAAAGTTCAAGTTAAAAAGTTATGTGGAATTTGTTGTACTGAGCATCTAATTGTGATGTTAAATAGGTTAAAAATTATTTTTAAAAATTGAAAAGAATGAGAATAGTAGGAACAAATTAAAAATAAAAGTTGTATCTATGAAGTAATGGTGGTTGTCCTCTTGTTTTTGTTTTTGTTTTTGTTTTGTGGTGCGGGGTGCTGGCTTCCTGGGGGAGGTCCTGCCGCATGTTTTTTCAGGCAGTCTTGCTAGAGTTGAGTCCTCCTACCCCCTATAAGGGGGCTGGGCTCTGAGGAAACCGGTTTTTCTGGATTTTGTTTTTTCGAGTTTTTTTTTTTTTTCCTCCCCTTGGGGGCTCTTGGCAGTTCTTTGGAGGATTAGAGGAGAGAACACTACACCCAGACCTCTGTCACTGAGAGAATCCTCAGTCTGTTCCCCTCTGGGTCCTCCAGAGCACATAAATTCCCCCTCTGCCACTGGCAAAGCACATCCCCAGTCATGATCTCAGGGGTCACAGGAGCTCCCGCTTGTGCCCCAGTGTTTCCAAAACCATGAGAAATCCAGAGAGCTGGCTTCCAGCAGCTGCCTCCATGGTGGCTGTCTGGGCAGGTCCAGACTGCCAGAGAGGTCCCAACCAGAAATAGCACACTGAGATCTTCATGTTGGCCCAGACTGGGAGTGTTCAGACTCTCCCAGTCCTAGAGAGCCCTGGCTACAGACTGCATTGACCTCTTTCAGGGGAGGGTGTGGAGTGTGACTCAGACCCCAGTTGAACAGTGCACATGCAGAGTGCAAAAGTCTGTGGTTCTAGAGAGCGCCGGCTGGCTTCCACACCAGATTCTCTCACACACGCTGCCACCCAGAAGCTCTCACGTGTGCCAGTTGCTCAGGTACTGAGGCCTGGCTTCTTCGCTACACTCACTTACATTGATGGAAAGATTATCCAAAGAGAAAATAAACAAAGAAACAGTGGCTTTGAATAAAACATTAGAATAGATATATTTCAAAGATATATTCAGAACACTGCATCTTAAACATCAGAATATACATTCTTTTCAAGTGCACATGGAACATTTTCCAGAATAGATCACATATTTGGCCACAAAAGAAGTTACAACAGATTCAAAAAGATCAAAGTCATACCATGCATCTTTTCTGAACACAACACTATGAAATGAGAAATCAACCACAAGAAAAAATTTGAAAAGACCAGATAACATGCTACTAAACAATGAGTGGGTCAACCAATAAATAAAAGAAGAAATCAAAAAGTACATGGACAGGATATTTCCTAGGGAGGAGTCAAGATGGCGGAGAAGTAGCAGGCTGAGATGACATCAGGCAGCAGGAGATCAGCTAGATAGCCTATCAAACCATTTCAGACACCTACAAATCCAAAAGGAGATGGAAGAGAAGAAGAGCAACAATTCTAGAAACAGAAAATCGACCACTTTCTAAAAGGTAGGACCAGCGGAGAAGTGAATCCAATGCGACGGGAAGATAGACGCCGGGGGGAGGGACTGGCTACCGGCAAGTGGCAGAAAAATGGAGCACAAAATCAGGACTTTTAAAAGTCTGCTCCATGGAGGGACATCACTCCAGAGGTTAAACTGGGGTGAAGACCTAGCGAGGACAGCGTGGACTGAGGTCCCGCAGGGTCACAGAAGGATCGGGGATGTCTGAGTGTCACAGAGCTCACAGATATTAGAGAAGGGAAGCCGGCTGAGGAGACAGAGCCGAGGAGTGAACTCTCAACTCCAGGTTACCTAGAACTGTAATCTGTGACACGGGCCGGTGCTCTGTGGGTGGGGTCCCCACAAGATCCGGGGAGACTCCGACCTGGGAG
>ML108420.1:191228-236906 GCA_003697995.1 Taxidea taxus jeffersonii
GACCCTAAAAGTATTATCAGAAAGGAACAGAGACAATATACAGTAACAATCACCATACAGGCAATACAATGGCACTAAATTCATACCACTCAATAGTTACCCTGAACGTAAATGGGCTAAATGCCCCAATCAAAAGACACAGGGTTTCAGAATGGATAAAAAAAAACAAAACCCATCAATATGCTGCCTACAAGAAACCGATCTTAGACCTGAAGACACCTCCAGATTGAAAGTGAGGGGGTGGAAAACAATTTACCATGCTAATGGACATCAGAAGAAAGCTGGGATGGCAATCCTTATATCAGATCAATTAGATTTTAAGCCAAAGAGTATAATAAGAGAAGAGGAAGGACACTGTATCATACTCAAAGGGTCTGTCCAACAAGAAGATCTAACAATTTTAAATATCTATGCCCCTAACATGGGAGCAGCCAACTATATAAACCAATTAGTAACAAAATCAAAGAATCACACTGACAAGAATACAATAATAGTAGGGGACTTTAACACACTCCTCACTGAAATAGACAGATCATCCAAGCAAAAGATCAACAAGGAAATAAAGGTCTTAAATGACACACTGGAGCAGACGGACATCACAGATATATTCAGAACATTCCATCCCAAAGCAACAGAATACACATTCTACTCTGGTGCCCATGGAACATTCTCCAGAATAGATCACATCCTGAGTCATAAATCAGGTCTCAACCGGTATCAAAAGCTTGGGATCATTCCCTGCATATTTCCAGACCACAATGCTCTGAAGCTAGAACTCAATCACAAGAGGAAATTTGGAAAGAGCACAAATATATGGAGACCCAAAAGCATCCTTCTAAAGAATGAATGGGTCAACCAGGAAATTAAAGAAGAATTGAAAAAATTCATGGAAACAAATGATAATGAAAACACAACGGTCCAAAATCTGTGGGACACAGCAAAGTCAGCCCTGAGAGGAAAATATATAGCGATACAAGCCTTTCTCAAGAAACAAGGAAAGGTCTCAAATACACAACCTAACACTATACCTAAAGGAGCTCGAGAAAGAACAACAAAGAAAGCCTAAACCCAGCAGGAGAAGAGAAATAATAAAGATCAAAGCAGAAATCAATGAAATAGAAACCAAAAAAACAATAGAACAAATCAATGAAACTAGGAGCTGGTTCTTTGAAAGAATTAATAAGATTGATAAACCCCTGGCCAGACTTATCAAAAAGAAAAGAGAAAGGACCCAAATAAAATCATGAATGAAAGAGGAGAGATCACAACCAATACCAAAGAAATACAAACAAACATAAGAACATATTATGAGCAACTCTATGCCAACAAATTTGACAATCTGGAAGAAATGGATGCTTTCCTAGAGACATATAAACTGCCAAAACTGAACCAGGAAGAAATAGAAAACCTGAATAGGCCCATAACCAGTAAGGAGATTGAAACAGTCATCAAAAATCTCCAAACAAACAAAAGCCCAGGGCCAGATGGCTTTCCAGGGGAATTCTGCCAAACATTTAAAGAGGAATTAATTCCTATTCTCCTGAAACTGTTCCAAAAAATATAAATGGAAGGAAAACTTCCAAACTCATTTTATAAGGCCAGCATCACCTTGATCCCCAAACCAGACAAGGATCCCATCAAAAAAGAGAATTACAGACCAATATCCTTGATGAACATAGATGCGAAAATTCTCACCAAAATACTAGCCAATAGGATCCAACAGTATATTAAAAGAATTATTCACCACGACCAAGTGGGATTTATTCCAGGGCAGCAGGGTTGGTTCAACATCCGCAAATCAATCAATGTGATACAGTACATTAACAAAAGAAAGAACAAGAACCATATGATACTCTCAATAGATGCTGAAAAAGCATTTGATAAAGTGCAACATCCCTTCCTAATCAAAACTCTTCAAAGTGTAGGGATAGAAGGCACATACCTCAATATTATCAAAGCCATCTATGAAAAACACACGGCAAGTATCATTCTCAATGGAGAAAAACTGAGAGCTTTTCTGTTAAGGTCAGGAACACGGCAGGGATGTCCACTATCACCACTGCTATTCAACATAGTACTAGAAGTCCTAGCCTCAGCAATCAGACAACAAAAAGAAATTAAAGGCATCCAAATCGGCAAAGAAGAAGTCAAACTATCACTCTTTGCAGATGATATGATACTATATGTGGAAAACCCAAAAGGCTCCACTCCAAAACTGCTAGAGCTTGTACAGGAATTCAGTAAAGTGTCAGGATATAAAATCAATGCACAGAAATCAGTTGCATTTCTTTACACCAACAACAAGACAGAAGAAAGAGAAATTAAGGAGTCAATCCCATTTACAATTACACCCAAAACCATAAGATACCTAGGAATAAACCTAACCAAAGAGGCAAAGAATCTATACTCAGAGAACTATAAAGTACTCATGAAAGAAATTGAGGAAGACACAAAGAAATGGAAAAATGTTCCATGCTCATGGATTGGAAGAATAAATATTGTGAAAATGTCTATGGTACCTAAAGATATCTACACATTTAATGCAATGCCTTTCAAAATCCCATCCATTTTTTTTCAAAGAAATGAAACAAATAATCCTAAAATTTATATGGAACCAGAAAAGACCTCGAATAGCCAAAGGAATATTGAAAAATAAAGCCAAGGTTGGTGGCATCACAATTCCAGACTTCAAGCTCTATTACAAAGCTGTCATTATCAAGACAGTATGGTACTGGCACAAAAACAGACACATAGATCAATGGAACAGAATAGAGAGCCCAGAAATAGACCTCAGCTCTATGGTCAACTAATCTTCGACAAAGCAGGAAAGAATATCCAATGGAAAAAAGATAGCCTCTTCAACAAATGGTGTTGGGAAAATTGGACAGCCGCATGCAGAAAAATGAAATTGGACCATTTCCTTACACCACACACGAAAATAGGCTCAAAATGGAGGAAGGACCTCAATTTGAGAAAAGAATCCATCAAAATCCTTGAGGAGAACACAGGCAGCAACCTCTTCGACCTTAGCTGCAGCAACTTCTTCCTAGGAACAACGCCAAAGGCAAGGGAAGCAAGGGAAAAAATGAACTGTTGGGACTTCATCAAGATCAAAAGCTTTTGCACAGCAAAGGAAACAATCAATAAAACCAAAAGTCAACTGACAGAATGGGAGAAGATATTTGCAAACAACATATCAGATAAAGGGCTAGTATCCAAAATCTACAAAGAGCTTAGCAAACTCAACACCCAAAGAACAAATAATCCAATCAAGAAATGGGCAGAGGACATGAACAGACATTTCTGCAAAGAAGACATCCAGATGGCCAACAGACACATGAAAAAGTGCTCCACATCACTGGGCATTAGGGAAATACTAACCAAAACCACAATGAGATACCACTTCACACCAGTCAGAATGGCTAAAATGAACAAGTCAGGAAATGACAGATGCTGGCGAGGATGTGGAGAAAGGGGAACCCTCCTATGCTGTTGGTGGGAATGCAAGCTGGTGCAACCACTCTGGAAAACAGCATGGAGGTTCCTCAAAAAGTTGAAAATAGAGTTACCTTATGACCCAGCAATTGCACTATTGGGTATTTACCCTAAAGATACAAACGTAGTGATCCAAAGGGGCACTGAATGTTTATAGCAACAATGTCCACAATAGCCAAGTTATGGAAAGAACCTAGATGTCCATCAACAGATGAATGAATAAAGAAAATGTATTATATATATACAATGGAATACTATGCAGCCATCAAAAGAAATGAATTCTTACCATTTGCGACGACATGGATGGGACTAGAGGGTATTATGCTTAGCGAAATAATCAATCGGAGAAAGACAACTATCATAGATCTCCCTGAAAATTGGAAGTGGAGATGCAGCGAGGTTGGGGGTTAAGGGGGTAGGAAAAGAAAAAAAATGAAACAAGATGGGATCGGGAGGGAAACAAACCAAGAGACTCTTAATGTCATAAAACAAACTGAGGGGAGTGTGGGGAGGGGTTTTGGGAGAGAGGGGTGGGGTTACATTATATGTTTAAATTAAAAAAAAATACATGGACAATGGGTATTACATTCAACTAATGAATCATTGAAAATTATTTCAAAAACTAATGATGTACTATACTCTGGCTAGTTGAATTTAAATAACAAAAAAGTACATAGAACAAGATAAAAATGAAAACACAACTGTCCAAGATCTTTGGGATGTAGAAAAAGTGGTTCTGAAGGGAGTTAATAGCAATATAGGAAAACCTCAGGAAGCAAGAAACTCATCAAATAAAAACCTAACTTTATACATAAAGAAGCTAGATAAAGAACAACAAACAAAACTCCAAACCAGCAGAAGAAAGGAAATAAAAATATAAATAAAAATAAGTCATTTGCCACAATCAAGCGGGTTTTATTCCCAGGATAGAAGAGTGGCCCAATATTGGCAAATCAATCAATATAATATATCACATCAATTAGAGAAAGGATTGAAAACCATATGATCATTTTAATAGATCAAAAAAAAAAAACATTTGACAAAGTAAAACTTCCATTCATGATCAAAGAGAAAAAAAGAACTGCAATAAAATACGTTTAGAGGGGATATACCTCAACATAATAAAAGCTATATATGAAAAGGCCATATATGAAAAACCCAGAGCAAACATCACCCTCAATGAATAAAAAACTGAGTTTTTCCCTGTAAGGTCAGGAACAAGACAGGGATGTCCATTCTCACCATTTTTTAATTTTAACTTTAAATTTTATTTTTTAAAGATTTTTATTTATTTATTTATTTGACATGCAGAGATCACAAGTAGGCAGAGAAGCAGGCAGAGAGAGAGAAGGATGCAGGCTCCTCGCTGAGCAGAGAGCCTGATGCGGGGCTTGATCCCAGGACCCTGGGATCCTGACCTGAGCTGAAGGCAGAGGCCTTAACCCACTGAGCCCTCCAGGCACCCCTCATTTTTTTAATATAGTACCAGAAGACATGGCCACAGCAATCAGGCAACCAAAAGAAATATTAAATCCAAATTGGCAACTAAATCCAAATTGGCATCAAGAAAGTAAACTTTCACAATTTGCTGATGACATGATACTCTATATAGAAAATCCTAAAAACTCCATGAAAAAACTACTAGAACTCATAAATAAATTCAGGGAAGTTGCATATTAAAAAATCAATGTACAGAAATCTATTGCATTTTGATGCATTAATGATGAAGGAGCAAAAAGAGAAAGCAACAATTTTATTTACAATTGCACCAAAAATAATAAGATACCAAGGAATAATCCTAACCAAAGTAGTCAAAGACCTGTACTCTGAAAACTATAAAGCATTGATGAAAGAAACTGAAGATGACAAAACAAAAATGGAAAGACATTCCATGCTCATGTTTTTTAAGAACAAATATGGCTAAAATGTCTATACTACTCAAAGCAATCTACATACTTAATGCATTCCCTATCAAAATACCACTAGCATTTTCACATAACTAAAACAACCCTAAAATTTATATGGAAGCACAAAGACCCTGAATGGACAAAGTAATTTTTTAAAAAGAAAAGTAAGCTTCAGGTATCACAATTCCAGACTTCAAGTTATATTACAAAGTTGCAGAGATCAAAACAGTATGGTACTGGCACAAAAATAGACACATAGATCAACGGAACAATAGAGAAAATACAGAAATAAATCCACAATTATCATGGCCAATTAATCTTTGACAAAGCATGAAAGAATATCCAATGGGAAAAGACTGCCTCTTTAACAAATGGTGTTTAGGAAACTGGACAGCTACATGCTGGTCTTCATTATTACACAATACAAATAAATAAATAAATAAATAAATAAATAAACTCAAGGGGCACCTGGGTGGCTCAGTGGGTTAAAGCCTCTGCCTTTGGCTCAGGTCATGATCTCAGGGTCCTGGGATCGAGGCCTGCATTGGGCTTTCTGCTCAGCGGGGAGCCTGCTTCTCCCCCTCTCTCTCTGCCTGCCTCTCCACCTACTTGTGATCTCTCTCTGTGTGTCAAATAGATAAAGAAAATCTTTTAAAAAATAAAATAAAAAATAAAAAAATAAACTCAAAATGTGTTAATGATGTACATATGAGACCTGAAACCACAAAAATCCCAGAAGAGAGCAAAGGCAGTAGTTTCTTTGACATTTGCTGTAGCAATATTTTCTAGATACATTTTCCAAGGCAAGGAAAACAAAGCAAAACTAAACTAATGGTATTATATCAACAAAAAAGTTAATAATATAACCAACCTTGGATACAGCAGTTGCACTTCTGGGTATTTACCCCAAAACTACAAAAACACTAACTCAAAGGGATACATGCACCCCTATGTTTATAGAAACATTATTTATAATAGCCAAATCATGGAAGCAGCACAAGTGCCCATCAATAGATGAATGGATAAAGAATAAGTGGCATATACAGTGGCATATCATTCAGGCATAAAAAAGAATGAAATCTTACCACTTGCAACAACATGGATGGAGCTAGAACATGCAATGCCAAGCAAAATAAGTCAGTCAGGTGTGTCTGGGTGGCTCAGTCAGTTAAGTGTCTGCCTTTGGCTCAGGTCATGATCCCAGATCCTGGAATCAAGCTCCATATCTTAGCTCCCTGCCCAGTGGAGAGGCTGCTTCTCTCTCTCTCCCCCTGCTGCTCCCTGTGCTTGTGCTCTCTGCGTGTCAAATAAATAAATAAAATATTTTTTAAAATGTCAAAGATAAATACCATATGATTTCCCTCATTTGTGGAATTTAAGAAACAAAAAGAGAGCAAAGGAGAAAAGGAGAGAGAGAGAGAGAGACAAAACAAGAAAAGATTGTTAAATATAGAGAATGAACTGATGGCTACTAGAGCAGAGGTGGATGTGGTGGGTGATATAGGTGATAGGGATTAAGGAATGCATTTGTCACGGTGAGCACTGGATGATGTATAGAATTGTTGAATCTCTATATTGTATACTTGAATTAATAAAACACTGAATGGGGGGCGGGTTCTGGGTGGCTTAGCTGGTTAGGTGGCCAAACCTGGATTTAGGATCATGTCATGATCTCAGCGTCCTGAGATTGAACCCTACACCAGACTCTGCACTCGGGCAGGTGGGTAGTCTGCTTGAGGATTCTCTCTCTTTCTCTCCCTCTGCCCCTCCCTCCACTCATGCTCCCTCTCTCTCAAATGAATATATATTACATATATATGTAAATTTACCCCCAAATTATATCATGCACATTTGCCTTAAAAAGCTAAAGTAATTCAGTATTTTATGACTCCAAACAACAAACAGACTTTAGAATCTGGCTACCTTAAGTGTGATCTATGGACATCACTGACCTGGGGCTAATTTAAAATGCACATTCTCAGATCCTACCTTAAAGACACTGTGTTGTAGCCATTATGTAGAAAAAGGATGGATCTCACCAAAAAGTTTATTCATATGCCAAGTCTGATGAGCATATGTACACACACACATACACACACACACACACACACACACACATGAAATAAAAAATTTGTTACTCACATAATGAGCTGTGCTCATTGTACAAGGTGTGACCCAAGCATTAAAATGGCCACAAAGAGACAAGAAAGGATATTGGTTTGGAATTTTTATGGTGGGGTGCCTACAACAATTGGCACTGTAAACAGGATGTCTAGACTACAAACTACCATGACTGGGGGGCTTTCTTGTCTTACTCTGGCTTGTTAATTATATCTGCTGTCTGCCCATGGGCTTTTGAGGTAACCCATTTGACATTGTCCTGCATTTACTTGAGTCCAACCAAGCCTCTATTACAAATTTAACTAACTTAATCAGTTGACAGTTTTTATTCTGCTGTCACTTTGAATATAGTTTTCACTGTGTTCAGTTCTCAATTTCAAAAGTTTTAATTGGAATTTAGGGTCAGGTATATGGTACTAGGACCTTCATTACAATAGCCCTGGTTCCTGTCTTTTGACCCACACATATCTGTGTATCTCAGATTTAATTGTATCTTGATTCCTGCATAAGCCACATCTGATATAAGACTCAGGGGAATGACTCTTAACTCTGGTACCATTAGTTGACTGCCTCAACCAGACATTAGCTCCATCCTGTGTGGCACTCAAGGAAAATGCTGGTGTCCTGTGCAATATGGTGGTCCATTGTGTGGTTGCTCATATGGAAGAGCAGTTTTTATGTAATATGCAAAGGTTACACTCCTAAAAGAGGATGGGTTGCTATGATCCTACAAAAATACATTTGCTGCTTCTACTGCTTATGCCTCCATTACCCAAAAAGATACAGACCCTCAGAGTTATAAGGAAAATACTCATGCCTCCCCTAGTGTGCAGCCAAGGACTAATTAAACTATTTGATATAAGAGACATCCCTAACAATGATGGTATAAACATATATGAGCAAAATACAGAGAATCCCCAGCCCCAAAGTAAGCCATTAGCCAAATGAAAGAAAGAAAAGAAGAAAGGAAGAAAGAAATAGAGGGAAGGAGGTGAATTGGGGGAATAAAAGAAAGACAGAAAGGAAGAAAAAGAAAAAAGGAAACATGGATACTGGAGAAGGAGGTAGATGACAACAAAAACTCTGATCCTCCTCAAGAAATACTAGCACAACTTTTATTTACTCTTAATTTTTTGAATGGTAATAATAAAAACACTGCAGCAGTAGAAAGACATTTTGGTGAACAAAAACAAGACAACATATATCCCCCAATCTGGTGGAAAAATATTACTTCTAATCAATGGCTCCCCAGTAACTTAGTTACCAAGGGAAAGGATATGCATGTGTATTATGTCATGAAGCCATCAAGACCATATGAGTGCCTTCTCATTTCATAAAGGTTTGTCATGAGCAAGAGGGAAAAATCTGGATTCATACCAACCCCATTGATCATCCACTTTGAAGGGCTTTCACTACAGAGCACCAAAATCACAACACCAGGGATGAACAGAGAGAAGATTCCAACATGAGGTCAGATAAAGAAGTTGTCAATGAAAGCAAAGGAAGTTCTATAGAATGAACAGCGCCCATTCACCTCTAACAACATGGTAGTAACTATCATGGCCCTCATCACTGTAAGTCTTCCTGGATGTTACGCACAAATAGATAGCTTCACTTTATTGGGTATGTATACCTAATCTTCCCCTACTCCATCCAGTAGAGTGGGAGAAGATATAATACCAATTTATTTGAATGCCTTAAGATGGGTACCTGGACTATTGGATCCTAGATTGCCATTATTGCCCCAAGAGGAGGGCATAAACATTAATCTTATCTTGGGATATCAAAATAGACCAAAATGTGTCAGCAGTCATTCCAGTTGTTTTATCCCTAGAATGATAATCAGAGATGGTTGGTGGCCTCTCCTCCTAATAATAGTCTGATTAAAGTTCAGTTACATTTACTTTCTACTAAAGGATCCCATGCCAATGAATATCAGGGTACTAGCTATAGCACAGAAGCACCCTCTATTCCCAAATGCAAACTGACACAAATGTGGTCCAGTAAGGGAGTTCATCCCTTATGGGAGGATTGTGGAGCTTCTCACCCCAGTGTTGTTATTAATGATTCCTATGGAATTGTATGAGATTGGTCCCCTAAGGGGATGGCAGTCACCAATTGCACTGGGAGACCTTGCTCCTCTCATCAGAACTTAAAATGGCAAGTTTCTGTTCACCTTACCTTACCACAAGCCTCTACTCAGGGAAATGCATTTCTAGTCTGACCTGGGCAAGGGCTTTTGGTGCCATCCCCTTTTGTTGATTATCATAAAATACAAAAGAATTTGTGAAAGGTCACCACTGCTTTAAACCACCTAAGAGTTTGGAAGAGCTCTTACATTTATCAGTCCAGTCATTATATGTTCACCTTTTCCCTGATAGAGAAGAATGGGTAAGAGCATGTGTTAAAGATCCTTATGTTTTTGTTATCAAAAAAATGACTTTTGATCATAACAAAAGAGAAATATACCGTCCCATATGTAAAATGTTCACCTGCGTGGATGAGAGTGTTTACACAGACAATTCTATTATTCTCATAGTTAAAAGAAAAATTGGCATTTGGTTACCAGCGAAACACTACCGTGTTTTGGAAAGCTCTCCAGATACGCATGTACTTTTAACAGTTTTGAAGGACTGCAGATGATCCGTAGAAGTAAAAAGGTCTCTTAGGCTGCTTGTAGTAGTTACTTGAGGAATTATAGCATTACTACCACAGCTACAACTGCTGGAATGGCCTTGCATCAAGACTGTACAAATCATGCAATTTATACGAAAGTGGCATGAGGATGCTATCAAGGCCTGGAATCAATAAATAATCATAGATCAAAGATTAAATGAAAAAAATCTCTGATTTAGAATCAGCTGTGATATATATATATATAGATATAGATATAGATATAGGTATATCTATAGATATATAGATATATCTATATGTGATATAGATATAGATATATAGATATATATATCCTTCAAAATTAAAGCTTAACCTTCACCTTTTATGTGATTGAAATATTTCTTCCTTCTATATTAATCCCTATGCCTATAATGAATCAGAAATATCATGGAGCAAGATTCGCCATCATATTATTAATCATAATGGCGATAATTTGACTTTGGATATCAAACAGCTTCAAGACACTATTCAAGACATTACTAGCTCATCATTACAATCAGTTCCAGGAGTGAGTTTTGCACAAATGATTAGTGATATTCTGTCTGATCGAAACCTTTTTGGTTGGATCAAACAAACTGGTCTTGGCATTATAGGTGGAATGATAATTCTTTATATTGCTATAATCTTTTTATGCTTAGTCCTCAGATGTGTGTAAAAAATCCTTCTCACAACTAATGGATCGAGAAGCTGCAAAATTGACCTTCCTACTTCTACACAAACAAAAAGGGGGAAATATAACTGTCCCTCAGAATACTGCTTAAAATATAACCAATAAGGAGTTGTACTGGTCATGCAAGCATGCTTAAAGATGACCTTGAGAAAAATATGTACTAGCAGCAGGCCTCTGGTGGAGAGGATGATATATGTCCTTGAAGCCAAGAAGCTGGGTTTTTCAATTTTTTTTTTTTTTTGAGGAACCTCCATGCTGTTTTCCAGAGCTACCTTATGACCCAGCAATTGCACTACTGGGTGTTTACCCTAAAGATACAAATGTAGTGATCCGAAGGGGCACGTGTACCTGAATGTTTATAGCAGCAATGTCCACAATAGCCAAGTTATGGAAAGAACCTAGATGTCCATCAACAGATGAATGGATAAAGAAGAGGTGGTATATATATACAATGGAATACTATGCAGCCATCAAAAGAAATGAAAGCTTAACTTTTGCGACGACATGGGTGGAACTAGAGGGTATTATGCTTGTCGAAATAAGTCAATCAGAGAAAGACAACTATCATATGATCTCCCTGATATGAGGAAGTGGAGATGCAACGGGGGTGGGGGCTAAGGGAGTAGGAAAAGAATAAATGAAACAAGATGGGATTGGGAGGAAGACAAACCAAAAGAGACTCTTAATGTCATAAAACAAACCGAGGGGGGTGGGGGGGTTGGGAGAGGGGGGTGGGGTTACATTATATGTTTAAATTTAAAAAAATAAATTTAATTTTAAAAAAGTTTAAAGCAAATTACTAATGAAAATAAAATTATAATTCAAAGGCTAAAAAAAAAGAAAAAAAGAAGAAGAAGAAGCTGGGGATGCCTGGATCACTCAAGGTGGGACACCACCTGCTTCCCTTTTTCATTGTCTCCCCCTGCTTTAGAGAAACCCTGCTGTTAAGGTAATCCATTTAAGTGAGTTTTCTCAACAAATTCCATGCTGCTTGATTAGACATGGCTTACTATTCTTGTTTACCTATAAGATTTAGGATCAACATATGACTTACATTCCTTCTTGTTTACCTACAAGACCTATGGCTAATGTATAACCTTCTTGTTCTCCTTTATTGGTTGTTATCTTGTATCTAATAAATATGGGACTGAGGAGTTATTCAGGGTGACAGTCCTTCCAGCTGTGGTCCCCTGCTTCCTCTCTCTCTCTCTCTTACAATTGCTTTGTTTGTGCCTCATTCTTCTCCTGTGAGCTTCTAGGAAGTGGCACTAGAGACTCTGGCCCCCCATAATGGCTTTAAGTTGCCCATGGGCTTCTGATACAAGAAATTTCCCTCCTCAGCTCCAATTTATATATAATTGGAGTGGCAACTGCTGGCCACACACTGGTATTTCCTCTCTCAGGTCCTGGGCCCGTGACGACATACCCCCCAAAACCAGTTTTCTGGGTTATAAAAGCAGCACCCTACAAATTCAACATGGCCTGAGGAAGGACAGATTCAAACCTCAGTCCCCTGGCATATCCTACTTGTGAGAAGAGGTGGCCTCCCCTATACTCAGTCTCTTGTCATAGTGCTAGAGGAGGTGACTTCTCTCACAGATTGCTTGACTACTTAGGGAGCCCTTTGATCTTAACTGAGTGAACAACAAAGAATCCATCTGTGTATCTAACATATATAGAGTTCGGTGAAGATTTATTGCTTTTCATCCCTTAGCTGGGATGTCAGCACAACTGGTCAAATTTCAGAGAGTTATACTGGCACCAAATGACCTGATTAAAAATTAGCTCTACTTGCACACTTTTACAGAGTCTGCCATTTACTGGACCAACCTACGGCAGAAGCAACATTCCTTGTACAAGGCTTTACCCTTTCGGGTAAAGAATCCTGGGAATCTCTTGTCTCAGATACCTAAAATATAAATTCACACTACATGTGTCCCTGTACATAATAGAAACACAACACAAGGTATCAACAAGACACTTCTTACCCTGTTCAGAGTTCCAGAATTCACTGATAGTGACCAATACACTCATTTTACTTCTCAAAATACACACTGCTACTCTCTTGAATAGGACGTTCAATGGAATTTTCTGTTCCGTTACCAGCCACACAGAAAACCATAATGGCTTACTTTAGTAATGAATCTTGGAACACTGCATCAAAAACTAATGATGCATTTTATGGTGACTAACATACCACAATAAAAAAAATTTAAAAAATCAAAGAATCAAGTAAATGAAACATGGCACATTTTAGTCATCAAGCATATGATGACTGGTGAATTGTAATAAAGAGTCTATCCTCTCCTATATATATATATATATATCCTGACAGCTCTTAAGCCTCACCCTGCTCCCTTCCCCTGCAGCTGTACCTCTGGGCAAGAGAAATAATGAGGTCCAGTGCTCTTCTTTGCCACCTGAAATAAGTTTGAAACCATGCATAAGAACACCCATCCACCCCATCCAAACCATCCTAAGAACTCTAAGCCAGCTTTTTTCTTTTCTGGCTCTTTCCAGCCATTTTTGGAATGCTTGACAGCTGTCCTGCTCTTTTCAGTAAGTCTCATTATATAAATAATAATCCTCACTATACCCTCTCAGTGGTATATGACACCACAATCTCAATGTCTCAACTAAATTTTTGGTGGAGGTACATCCTACTTCACAGTGACTACAATGTCCACCAAATGAGAATATACTTCTTTTTAACTGTCCCCAAATGAATAAAACTTTGAGCACTGTTCTAGAAGAAAGCATTATTATTTTTGTTATTTTAAAAAAGATTTTATTTATTTGTGTGAGAGAGAATGAGAGCACAAGCAGTGGGGAGAGGGAGAAGCAGGCTCTCTGCTGAGCAGGGAGCCCAATATGGGGCACAATCCCAAGACCCAGGTTCATGACCTGAGCCAAAGGCTCAGCCCCCAGATTCCCCTTTGTTATATTGTGCAGACAATGTTTATCTACCTATTAACCAACTTACTTGAGTTCCACTTCTTTTTCAATCTCTTGCCTTCTGTCAATGGTCGTTTTCTTTGTCATCCCTCTAGCTTTATCTTTATGGCTTTATCTTTCATTTAACTTACGACTTCCATTGTTGTCATCTTTTTGTAGATGATCCATCTTGTCTCTGTGGATGCTTTGAAGAATTTCTCTTCGGTTTTATTGCTGTTTCATCACACACAAAGTGTGAAGGTGTATATTTTTTTCCTAATTTATCTTGCTTGGTATTTACTCTTTCCTTTATGTGTGAACATATGTATTTCATGAAATTGTTTTCAGCCATTGTCTCAATATAGGGTGACACCTTGAACAACATGAGTTTGAGCTGCACAGGTCCACTTATATTTGGATTTTTTAAATAAACATAGTACAGTGATGTAAGTGTATTTTCTCTTATAACTTTAGTAATTATTTATCTAGCTTACTTTATTGTAAGAATACAGTATACAATACATATAACATACAAAATATGTGTTAATTGGCTATGTTATCAACAAGGTTTCTGGTCAACAATAGGCTATCTAGTAGATAAGCTTTGGGGGAAGTCAAAGGTTTCATGTGGACTTTGACTGCACAGAGGGTTGGGACCCTTAACCCTCATGTTATTCAATAGTCATCTGTATTGTCTCTCTTCCATTTTCTCTATTCTCATTTTCTGGTAGTTCCTTCAGCTTATATTACACCTTGTTTTGTCCTCCATATTTCTAAAACTTTCTTTCATATTTCAATCTCTTTGTCTTTCTCTGTACTATCTGCTGAATAATTTATTTCAGTTTACTCACTACTATCCCTTCAATGGTGTCTGATCTGTTGTTTAACCTATACAATGATTTTTAAAATTTAATAATTACATTCTTTTCTTTTTATTTGTTCTCTTTTTTAAATTTTTATTTATTTTTTAAATTTCTTTTCAGTGTTCCAGAATTCATTGTTTATGCACCACACCCAGTGCCTCATACAATATGTGCCCTCCATAATACCCACCACCAGCCTCATCCAACCTCCCACCCTCAGCCCCTCCAAAACCCTCAGATGGTTTTTCAGAGTCCACAGTCTCACATGGTTTATCTCCCCCTCCAATTTCCCCCAACTCCCTTTTCCTCTTCATCTCCCCATCTCCTCCATGTTATTCCTTATGCTCCACAAATAAGTGAAACCATATGATAAGTGACTCTCTCTGCTTGACTTATTTCACTCAGCATAATCTCTTCCAGTCCCATCCATGTTGATACAAAAATTGGGTATTCATACTTTCTGATGGAGGCATAATACTTCTTAGTATATATGGACCACATCTCTTTACCCATTCATCCGTTGAAGGGCATCTTGGTTCTTTCCACAGTTTGGCGACTGTGGCCAGTGCTTCTATGAACATTGGGGTACAAATGGCCTTTATTTTCACTACATCTGTATCTTTGGGGTAAATACCCAGTAATGCAATTGCAGGGTCATAGGGAAGCTCTGTTTTTAATTTCTTAAGGAATCTCCACGCTGTATTCCAAAGTGGCTGTCCCAACTTGCATTCCCACCAACAGTGTAAGAGGGTTCCCCTTTCTCCACATCCTCTCCAACACATATTGTTTACTGTCTTCTTCATTTTGGCCTTCTTTTTTAAAAAATATTTTATTTATTTGACACGGAGAGAGAGAGAGAGAGAGAGATATCACAAGTAGGCTGAGAGAGAGGCAGAGAGAGAGGAAGGGAAGGAGGCTCCCTGCCTAGAAGACAGCCCAATGTGGGGTTCGATCCCAGGAAACTGGAATCATGACCTGAGCCAAAGACAGAAGCTTTAACCCACTGAGCCACCAAGGTTCCCCTAATTTTGGCATTCTATTTAAAAAAATATATTTAAAGGTGAGCCTTGGGGTGTGTATTAAGAAGGATGCATATTGCATGGAGCACTGGATGTGGTGCATAAACAATGAATCTTGGAACACTGAAAAAATAAAATAAAATTTAAAAAAAATTACAGTTAAGTAACATACAGTGTAATATTGGTTTCAGGTATACATAAAATTTATATTTGATTTTATTCAAATATCCCTGGTCACCTTTGAAGTCTCTCTTTGCTTTTGTGTTTTTTATTCTTTTAATAAATATTTAAATACTTTATTCATAGTTATATTGTATTCTGCTTGATAATTTCAATATCTTATATCTTTGGGGAAATATCTATAGTTTTTTTTTTTTTAATTTCAGTATTCAAAACTTTTTTTAGTGTTTTTGTTGACCTTGATTGTGAAATAAATTTGTTTGAGTGTAATCTACAAAAAATTAAATAGAAGCTGTTGTCTTTCAGAGAGGGTTTACATCAGTTTCTATTAAAAGCCAAGGTTTGCTGTCAACATAGAAACACTTGAGTTCATGTTAAGATTCTAATGAGTGAATATAAGTTTTTCCATCTTGCCACTGATAAACAATTTAATATCTTATTACTTCAATAATATTAGCATTTCCTTTTGGGAAAACTTCACTTTTCTAGTTTGTTCTCCAATTACTGCTCACTGTTCTTACTTCAGCCTAAGCTCATACATTTATTTAAATATTTGCTTATTTAGGAAGTGATTCTTGGAAATTTTCCTTAACTTCCTTGAATCAAACAATGTATTAGAAAAAATTATATTTTGTTTAGGATCTAGTTGATTTGTAGCAGAAAGGCCTTCAGAATTTACCTTACTCCTAGAAACAGATGTTTAATGATTAGAATTTCAGACCTTTTCAGTCATAGAGGTAAGATGTGCCTCTAACTAGAACCCCAGAAGCAGTTGTCTCATCAAACTACATATGATAGGGGTAGTCCTTCTTCAACATTTAAGCCAAAATATGACACTCATTATGTAGGTCTTCCAGATTGCATTCTTTGCATTTCCTATTATGTTTTTATTAAAAAGTATTTTAAACTATTTTTATGTGATTGGTTATCTCTTTTGATTGTCTTATTTCAGTTTTCTTTTTCTTTCACTTTTAGGACATTTAGTACTATTTTCCAAAATGTATCAGTATGCTCATAATAATTACTATGAGATACTTTTTCAGGTTTTTTGTGTTCCATCCTGAAAAACTAAAAGAGATTTTAAACTCTTTGCCTGGTCTTTTCAGTCTGGAAATTTGATGTGAACCTTGAATAAAAAAGTTAGTTTTGACTCAGATTTTAGTACTTATTAAATTTTCATTTAACAGTCCATTTTTCCTGAGCTAATTTCTAGCTAGTATAATTACCATTCAGAATTTAGAGTAGCTGGGTGCCACCTTGGTTGTTTAGTGTATAACTACTATGGTACAATTATAACAGCAAAACAGTTCCAGAAAACAAAATTAGTTTAGTAGCAATTTAACTCAGAGAGCCCATTACAAAGAAAGCTGAGCAATAACTTTAATTGAGTTGTAGATAAAATGGAAAGGTTTCAAAGCAAAATGTTTCTAAATACCTTGTAGAAAAGTGACACTATCTATGGTTTTCTCATTTCATCACTCTTTGGCTAGAGATTTAAAAAAAACTGTTAAATTGTATATGAAAAGATCATAAAATGTGAAACAGCTCACAAAAAATGTCAAGGTGACCTTCATATGTTAGTAAACTCTCAAAATATAATTTTTCATATCTCTTAAGGGGAAATTTTAATTTCTGCATTTTACCTATTTCAAGTTTTCAGGAGTGAAATAAGATGAAGAAAGTTTTTATGTGATTAAAATTACCAAGAATTGTTCCTTGCAGTCTCCTATAATAATTAAAAAGACTCCAAGGTATGACTATTTTTTTTCCCAGCAGGGGTTTTCAGCTTTTGAATTTTATCTTCATTGAAGTAACTGAATGTTTTATGAATTTGTCTTAAGAAAAGCTACACTTGTTGTAGTAGTGATGTAACAGATAGTGAACACACCTTTCCAGTATACACAACTCCAAAGAAGTGCAGGGTTGTGATTTGTGAAAGAAGAAGAGGAAGAAGAAGAAGAAGAAGAAGAAGAAGAAGAAGAAGAAGAAGAAGAAGAAGAAGAAGAAGAAGAAGAAGAAGAAGAAGAAGAAAAGAAGCAGAAGCAGCAGAAGAAGGAGAAGGAGAAGGAGGAGGAGGAGGAGGAGGAGGAGGAGGAGGAGGAGGAAAAGGAAAAGAAAGGGAAGAAGCAGCACATGGGAGCACCATATTTGCCCAGGAATTCTCCATGAAGGCATATTCACAATATGGTACTTGGAAGTAAGAGACTGGAGTTCACAATAGTGAAGCAATTGGAAATAACAAGATATATTAACTTATTCACAAATCTGCAATTTGTGAGTAGTACTAAGCAAAGATACCTAACTTTTACCGCACTCAGTCATTTGGAGGAGCTCAAAAGCTATGGACTAGAATCACTTGAAGTTTTTTCTGTTGTTGTTGTTGTTGTTGTTTTGTTTTGTTTTTTCACTTACATGCCTGGTGGTTGACTAAAATACTCAAACTGATGGAGGCGGCAAGAGCCAGAGCTCCTTGGACATCTCCATCTCTATGGTCTCTATATGTATTCTCTCTAGCTGGAAACTATAGTGTACCCAGACTTCTCATATGCCAATTCAGAGCTCCCAAGACCTGTGTTTCAAGAAGGAGAAATAAGTAGAAACTGAATTAGTTTTTCTAACCTAGCCTTAGAAGTAATTCTGCTTCTCATCCAACACATTAGAAGTGAGTCACAAAGACTGCCCAAATTCAAGAAGAGGGGAATTCTTTTGTAGTAGGAATGTAAAAGCATTTCTAGACATGTTTTAAAACTAAATCAAATTTGAGAAGCACATGTGATTAGCCTTAGATAAAAACAGAAATCAAGTTTCATGCAGAAGAGATAAATTGATAGATTGACATAGGGAGAAGAAGCAGTAAGATATGGTGATTCTTAGAAATAATTCCTGGAATATAAAATTATACAGAGTTGGGGTTACATTATATGTTTAAATAAAAATTTTAAAAAATAGTAAAAAAATATACAGAATGCACAACTTAGATCAAATTTCATACTGTAAGATTCGAAAAAGGGAATATTTAGTCAGAATTTCTTGAAGAGCAGGGCCTTTTGGCTGTTTCTTTAAGAAGGAATGATGCCCAGCATCTTACAAAAATGGATGAGAACATCAAATTGGGCCTTAGTGTAGCTGGAATGGTTGAGAGGGAGGGTGCATGTAGTCAGTGTATAGTGAGAAATTCAAGATAATGTTGTATAAAAGGAAATATTTGAAGGTAGAAAGTTAGACTTTCTACTTTGCTTAATAGATTTTTGACTTTTCTTTTTTTCTTTGAAGATCTTATTTACTTATTTGACAGAGAGAGAGATCTCAAATAGGCAGAGGGGCAGGCAGAGAAAGGGTGAAGCAGGCTCCCCACCAAGCAGAGAGCCAGATGCAGAGCTCAATCCCAGGACCCCGAGACCACGACCCGAGCCAAAGGCAGAGGCCCAACCCACCAAGCCACCCATCACTCTCAGATTCACTAAACATATTAAAAAAACTACAGATTCTATCAGAAATTAGTTGTCACTTTTAGGAAATATGGGTCTTTTTCTAGTATACAATAATAATATAC
Source organism: Taxidea taxus jeffersonii (assembly GCA_003697995.1). Lineage (NCBI taxonomy): Eukaryota > Metazoa > Chordata > Mammalia > Carnivora > Mustelidae > Taxidea > Taxidea taxus. The sequence continues at coordinate 210,644 of ML108420.1, forward strand.
CAATAAATGAAAATATGTTAAATTTTAGCATAGCTTTTAGTTTACAAGATTTGCTATATCTTTTTATAGATTATGCTATAATTACATAAACAATAGATTTCATCCTAAATGCAAGACACCATAAACCAATATATAACAGATTATGGGTTGAATAGATTTCTAAAAGCATATTTTGAAGTAAGCTTTACAAATTTGTATTATATATTATTACTATATGTTATATATTATTATTTATTTTATTATATATTATACTCTCAAATAGAATTGATTTATAAATTTTGTAGAAAGATCTGTTTGCTGTTGTATGTAGAAATTGTGTTTTCTTAAATTACTTGTTCTGGCTTGATAGGAATTTACAGATCATTTAGGCACTATGCAAAGTATTGCCATATATTATTTCTAGTCCACACAATAACCATTCAAGAATCAATTTTATCCCAGACTCTTTCTAGAAGCCAGCATTACTCTGATCTTCAAACACAAAGACCCTATCAAAAAGAAGAATTTCAGACCAATATCCCTGATGAATAAGGATGCCAAGATTCTCAACAAGATCCTAGCTAAGAGGATCCAACAGTATATTAAAAATATTATCCACTGTAACCACTTGGGATTTATCTCTGGTATGCATGGTTCAACATTCACAAATCAATGTGACAGAACAAATCAATAAGAGAAGGGAGAAGATCATCAGGGTCCTCTCAATTGATTCAGAAAAAGCATTTGACAAGATACAGCATCTGTTCCTGATTAAAACTCTTCAGAGTATATGGATAGAGGGAACATTCCTCAAACTCATAAAATATATCTATGAAAGAACCACAGCAAATATCATCCTCAATGGGGAAAATTTGTCAGCCTTCCCTTTAAGGTCAGGAACACGACAAGGATGCCCACTCTCGCCACTGTTGTTCAACATAATACTAGAAGTCCTAGCAACAACAATCAGATAATAAAAAGAAATAAAATGTGTTCAAATTGTCCACGAATAAGTCAAATTCTCTCTCTTTGCAGATAACATGATGTTTTGTACCAAAACCCAAAAGACTCCGCCCCCAAACTACTAGAACTCATACAGCAATTCAGTAACGTGGCAGGATGAAAGTCAATGTACAGACATCAGTTGCTTTCTTATACACTAGCAATGAAACTATAGAAAGGAAAATTAAATAATCAATTCCATTTACTATAGCACCAAAAAACTGTAAGATGCCTTGGATTTAACCTAGGCAAAGAGGTAAAGGATTTGCACTCGAGGAACTACAGAACATTTCTGAAAGAAATTGAAGACACAAAAAGATGGAAAAATATCCCATGATCATGGGTTGGAAGAATAAGCATTTCTAAAATGTCTATACTGCCCAGAGCAATCTATACTTCCAATGCCATCCTATCTAAATGCCACCAGCATTTTTCAAAGTGCTGGAACAAACAATCCTAAAATTCGTATGGAAACTGAAAGGACCCTGAATCGCTAAGGAAACTTTCAGAAAGAAAAACAAAGCTGGGGACATCACTTTGCCTCATTCCAAGCTTTATTACAAAACTGTGATCACCAAGACAACATGGTACTGGCACAGAGAGAGAAGAGTAGAGAACAAACAGAGTAGAGAACTCAGATATGGACCCTCAACTCTATGGTCAAATAATCTTTGACAAAGCAGGAAAAAATATACAGTGGAAAAAAGACAGTCTCTTCAATCAATGGTGCTGGGAAAATTGGACAGCTATGTATAGAAGGATGAAACTCGACCATTCTATCATACCATACACAAACATAAATTGAAAATGGATGATAGACCTCAATGTGAGATAAGAATCCATCAATCTCAATACAGTAACCTCTTTGACGTTGGCCACAGCAAATTCTTTCAAGATATGTCTCCAAAGGCAAAGGAAACAAAAGCGAAAATGAACTTTTGGGACTTCATCAAGATCAAAGCTTCTTCACAGCAAAGGAAACAGTCAACAAAACAAAGAGGCAACCCATGGAATGGGAGAAGATATTCGCTAATGACATTACAGACAAAGGGCTGATGTCTAAAGAGCTCCTTTAACTCAATACACACAAAAGAGATAACCATGTCAAAAAATAGGCAGAAGACATGAACAAACACTTCACCAATAAAGACGTACAAATGGCTAACAGACACATGAAAAAATGTTCATCATCATTAGCCATCAAGGAGATTCAAATCAAAACCACATTGAGATACCACCTTACACCAGTTAGAATGGCCAAGATTAACAAGACAGTAAACAACATGTGTTGGAGAAGATGTGGAGAAAGGAGAACCCTCTTACACTGTTGGTAGGAATGCAAGTTGGTGCAGCCACTTTGAAAAACAGTGTGGGGATTCCTCAAAAAATTAAAAATAGAGCTACCTGATGACTCTGCAATTGCACTACTGGTTATTCACCCCAGAGATATAGATGTGGTGAAATGAAGGGTCATATGTACCCCAATGTTCATAGCAGCAATGTCCACAATTGCCAAACTGTGGAAAGAACCAAGATGCCCTTCAACACACCAGTGGATAAAGAAGTTGTGATCCATGTATATGGTGGAATATTACTCAGCCATCAAAAAGACAAATGCCCGACTTTTGGATCAACATGGATGGGGCTGGAGGAGATTATGTTGAGTGAAATAAGTCAAGCAGAGAAAGTCAATTATTATATGGTTTCACTTATTGTGGAACATGAAGAATAACATGGAGGACATTAGGAGAAGGAAAGGAAAAGTGAATTGGGGGAAACGTAGAGGGAGATGAATCATGAGATACATGAAGGAGATTATTTACTAATCTCAGAATGTGTGCTTGAGGGTGAGGGATCTTTAGAAGACTTCCCCAAGGAAAAAAGCTGGGAGGCATCATATCTCCCTGCCAACACCACCTTCCAGCCTAGATAACTGAACAGTTGAGGAAACCATTATGAATACTTCCCTTCTAACTTGCTAGCATTGTATGCCTCAAACCCACATTCTCCTGTGGATCCATACCATCCACCACCTTCCTTAGCAGGTATCCCGCCGAAGCAGATCCTGACCTGACACCCCCTGCAAGCAGCCTTGGCTTGTGATTCCAAGTGATCCAAAGTGATTCCTGTGCTGAGAAGAAGGAAGATAACAGCACACACGTGTGCACCCACACTTCCGACAGCTGAACCTTATAACCAGCAGTGCAGAGTTGGCACCTTGTCAATCAGTGCATCAGCAGCCTAGTAGATATATGGTCTGACTTTTGGCTGTGCCAAAAACAAAAGCCTCTCAGGAGACAAAGGGTAAGGACCATGCCCTACATTTTGGGGCAACTGTATCCCTGGAAGAATAGCTGAGGGCAGACCTCCAGTCTGATGGCTAACTGCCCAACTATAAGCTTGTGACAATCCCATACTGACCTCTTAATAGCACAGAGACCAAATCCTGCCTGGTGTGCCCACAACAGCCAAAATGGGCCACTGAGAGTGACTGAACTGAAGGCAAACACAGCTCAACCGTAACAGCAGGACACAAACAACCCACATAGGAACACCATTGGAACACCCGATTCTGGTGAACAGAGGGCATTGCAACACAGAGCACCATAGGATTTCTTCATAAGGCCACTACTTTCAAGATCAGGAGACATAGCTGATTTTCCTAATACATAAAAACAAACACAGAGAATTAGGCAAAATGAAAAGATAGGAGTATGTCCCAAAAGAAAGAACAGGACAAAAAAACACAGCCAAAGACCTAAACAAAATGGAGATAAGCAAGACATCTCATAAATAATTCAAAGAAATGCTCATAAAGATACTTACTGGACTTGTGCACAGGGTGGATAATCTCAGTGAGCTCATCAACAAAGAAATAGAAAATATAAAAAGAAACCATTCAGAGATTAAGAAATCAACAAGTGAAATAAAAAAAAAATACACTAGAGGGAATCAACAGCAGATTGGAGGAGGCAGAAAATGGATCTGTGACCTGGAAGACAGTGTATTGGAAAGTAGACAACTGGAACAGGAAAAAGAAAAGAAATAATTTAAAAAATGAGAATAGATTAAGAGAATTTAGCAACATCATCAAGCTAAATAACATTTGCATTATAGGGATCCCAGCAAAAGAACAAAGAGAGAGTAGGGAAGAAAACTTATTTTTAAAAAAGGGATAGTTAAAAACTGCCTAATTGGAGATAGGAAACAGATATCTAGATCTGGGGAAGCCCAAAGAGCTCCCACCAAAATCAACCCAAAGAAATCCACACCAAGAAATATAATAATAAAAATGGCAAAAAGTAGTGATAAAGAGAGATTTTAAAAGCAGCAATAGTAAAGAAAACAGTTATTTACAAAGGAAACCGCATAAAGCTATCAGTGGATTTTTCAATACAAACATTGCAGACCAGAAGACAGTGGCATGAACTAGTCAAAATACCAAAACTAAACAAAACAAACAAACAAAAACCTGCAACCAAGAATACTCTACCTGGAAGAATCATCATTCAGAATACAGGGGGAAATAAAGAGTTAACCAGACTGATGGGGTCCCTGGGTGGCTCAGTCAATTAAGCATCTGCACTAGGCTCAGGTTATGTTTCCTGAGTACTGGGATCAAGCTTGGCATAGGGCTTCCTTCTCAGCAGGAAGCCTGCTTCTTCCTCTCCCTCTGCCTGGCATTCTCTTTTCTTGTGTTATCTTTCTCTCTTTCTATCAAATAAATAAAATATGTAAATACATACATACATACATACATACATACATACATACATAAACGAGTTAACCAGGGGAGCCCAGGTGGATCAGCCAGTTAAGCATCTGACTCTTGATTTTGGCTCAGGTCATGAACTCAGGGTTGTGAGATCAAATCTCATGTCAGGTTCCATGCTGAGGACATGGCGTTTGCTAAAAGTTCTCTCTCCCCCTCTCTTTCTGCCCCTTCCCCCTCAAAAAAAAAGTTAACCAGACACACAAAAGTTAAGAAGTTCATCGGCACTAAACCAGCCTTATAAGAAATATTAAAGGGAATTCCCTGAGTGGAAAAAAAGGCCATTAACAGGAATAAGAAAATTATAAGAAGAAAAAGTTTCATAGTTAATGCAACCATATACTAAGTAGTAGATTAATCACTTAATCACTTAATGATCAAATCACAAGGGAAGAGAGAAAGAGAAGAAACAAAGAACTAGAAACACAAACATAAATCAAGTAACCAATGACAGTAACTACATATTGATCAATAGTTATCATAAACATAAATGGAGTGAATCAAAAGACACAGGGTAACTGAATGGATGAAAAATTAGGATCTATCTATACGTTGCCTACGAGAGACTCACTTCAGACCAAAAAACACATGCAGATTAAAAAAGAAGGGATGAAAAAATATTTACCATGCAAATGAATGTTAAAAAAAAAAAAACCTAGATAGCAATACTGATTTGAGACAAAATAGACTTTGAAAAAAAGATTGTAACAAGAGACAAAGAAGGAAATGCATAGTGATAAAGGAATAATCCAGGAGGAAGATAGAAAAACTGTAAATATTTATGCACCCAATAGGAGAGCATCCAAATACATAAAGAAAGAAATTGACATAACACAGCAATAATAAGGGACTTTAACACCACATTTACATCAATGAATAGATCATCCAGATGGAAAATCAGCAAAGAAACAGTGGTTATGAAATATTGGACTTGATGGACCTAACAGATAAATACAGAATATTTCACCCAAAAACAAAGAGGAGAGAGAGTTAAGATGGCAGAGTAGTAGGAGGACTCTCATCTCTCATCTGTCAAACACACCGAAATAAATATCAAATCATTCTGAATACCCATGAAATGTATTTGAGGACTGTGAAAACAAACTGCAAAACTAGAGGGGTAAAGGAGGCCAAATCATGGAAGGTAGGAGATGAGGAGATGTGATTTGGGAGATTAAAGAATCATGGATGCTGTGGGGGGAGGGAGATTTGATGACAGATGAGGGGAGGAGAGAGATAGAGAGAGATGGAGTGCAAGACTACAGTGTACAGGGGATCACACAAGTGAAATGCTTCCCAAGAAAACATTGCCTAGGAAAAAAAGGAGGGGTTAATCATCATGAGTTTTTATAACCAGCAGGGATCTCACTAGAGATTTAGAAGTCTAGTTATGGCATTAATGACACATTGGACCAGATGGACCTCATAGATATATACAGAACACTCCACCCTAAAGCAACAGAATTCTCATTCTTCTTAGGTGCACATGGAACCTTCTCCATAATAGACCACATACTGAGTCACAAATCAGGGCTTAACTGATACCAAAAGATTGAGATTATTTCCTGCATATTCTCAGATCACAGCACTTTGAAACTGGAGCTCAACCACAAGAAAAAGTTTGGAAGGAATTAAACACCTGGAAGCTAAGGACCACCTTGCTAAGATTGTTTGGATCAACCAGAAAATCAAAGAAGAACTTAAACAATTCATGGAAACCAATGAGAATGAAGACATTTGGTCCAAAACCTATGGGATACAGAAAAGGCAATCCTAACAGAGAAATACATAGCATTCCAAGCCTCCCATTAAAAAAAAATAGAAAAATCCAGAATACAACAGCTGTCTTTACACCTTAAAGAACTTGAGAATCAACAACAAATTAAGCCAACTTCATGCACAAGAAGTGAAATAATCAAGAGTAGAGCAGATATCAATGAGATAGAAACTAGAGATACAGTAGAATGCATCAATGAAACTAGAAGCTGGTTTTTTGAAAGAATCAATAAGATCGATAAACCATTGTCCAAACTAATCCTAAAGAAAAGAAAGAAGGCCCAAATTAATAAAATTATGAATGAAAGGGGAGAGATCACAAGTAACACTAAGGAAATAGAAGCAATCATCAGAAATTATTATCAACAGTTAAATGCCAATAGGTTAAGCAACCTAGAGGGAATGGATGCATTTCTGGAAACCTATAACTTCCAAAACTGAATCAGGAAGAAATTGACAACCTGAATAGACCAATATCTAGTAACAAGATTGAAGCAGTAATCAAAGACCTCCCAAAAAAAAAAAACAAGACCCCAGGACTGGATGGACTCCCCGGGGAATTCTACCAACCTTTCAAAGAAGAAATAATACCTATTCTCCTGAAGCTGTTTCCAAAAATTGAAGCAGAAGGAAAACTTCCAGACTCTTTTAATGAAGCCAGCTTTACCTGATCCACAGCCAGGCAAAGACCTCACCAAAAAGGAAAATTTCAGACCAATATCCCTGATGATTATGGATTCTAAGATTTTCAACAAGATCCTAGCTAACAGTACAGTAATAAGATTATCCACCATGACCAGGTGAGAATTATCCCTGGTTTTCAAGGGTGGTTCAACATTTGCAAATCAATCAATGTGATAGAACAAATCAATAAGAGAAGAGAGAAGAGCCACATGGTCCTTTCAATTGTTGCAGAAAAAATATTTGACAAAATCCAGCATCTGTTACTGATTAAAATGCTTCAAAATATAGGGACAGAGGGAACATTCCTCAAATTCATCAAATCTATCTACGAAAAACCTACAGCAAATAACATCCTCAATTGAAAAAGCTGACAGCCTTCCCATTGAGATCAGAAACACTACAAGGATGCTCACTCTCACCAGTCTTGTTGAACTTGGTACGAGTAGTCCTAGCAACAGCAATAAGACAACAAAGGCAAATAAAAGGTATTCAAATTGGCAAAGAAGAAGTTAAACTCTCTCTCTCTTTACAAATGACATGACACTTTATATGGAAAACCCAAAAAACTCCACCCCAAGCTACTAGAACTCATTCAACAATTCAGTAATGTGGCAGGATAAAAGTCAATGCACAGACATCAGTTGTTTTCTTATACACAATGAAAATACAGAAAGGGAAATTAGAGAATCAAATCCACTTACTATAACACAAAGAATCATAAGATACCTGGGAATAAACCTAAACCAAAGAGGTAAAGGATCTGTACTTGAGGAACTACAGAACACTCATGAAAGAAATTGAAGACACATAAAGATGGAAGAACATTCCATGCTCTTGGAATGGAAAAATAGACATTGTTAAAATGTCTATAATGCTTAGAGCAATCTATACTTTCAATGCCATTCCAATCAAAATCCCACTAGCATTTTTCAAAGAGCTGGAGCAAATAATCCTAAAATTTGTATGGAATCAGAAGAGACACTGAATTGCTAAGGAAATGTTGCAAAAGAAAAAACAAAACTGGGGGCATCACGTTGCCTGATTTCAAGCTTTACTACAAAGCTGTGATCACCAAGACAGAATGGTACTAGCATAAAAACAGGCACATAGACCAGTGGAACAGAGTAGAGAGCCCAGATATGGACCCTCAACTCTAAGGTCAAATAATCTTTGACAAAGCAGGAAAAAAATCCAGTGATAAAAGACAGTCTCTTCAATCAATGGTGCTGGGAAAATTGGACAGCTATGTGTAGAAGAATGAAACTCGACCATTCTCTTACACCATACACAAAGATAAACTCAAAATGGATAAAAGACCTCAACATGAGACAGGAATACATAGAATCCTAGAGAACATAAGCAGTAACCTCTTTGACATCAGCCACAACAACTTCTTTCAAGATATGTCTCCAAAGGCGGGGCACCTGGGTGGCTCAGTGGGTTAAAGCCTCTGCCTTCAGCTCAGATCATGATCCCAGGGTCTTGGGATCAAGCCCCACATTGGGATCTCTGCTAAGCGGGGATCCTGCTTCCCTTCCTCTCTCTGCCTGCCTCTCTGCCTACTTGTGATCTCTGTCTGTCGGGTGAATAAATAAAATCTTAAAAAAAAAAAAAAGATATGTCTCCAAAGGTAAAGGAAACAAGAGTGAAAATAAACTTTGGGGACATCATCAAGATCAGAAGCTTCTGCACAACAAAGGAAACAGTCAACAAAATAAAGAGGCAACCCACGGCAGGGAAGTAGATATTTGCAAATAGGCTGATATCCAGGATCTATAAAGGACGCCTCAAACTCAACACACAGAGAACAGATAATCATGTCCAAAAATGGGCAGAAGACATGAACAAACACTTCCCCAATGAAGACGTGCAAATACCTAGCAGGCACATGAAAAAATGTTCATCATCACTAGCCATCAAGGAGTTTCAAATCAAAACCATGTTGAGATACCACCTTACACCAGTTCGAATGGCCAAAATTAACAAGACAGGAAACAACATGTGTTGGAGAGGATGTGGAGAAAGGGGAACCTTCTTACACTGTTGATGGGAATGCAAGTTGGTGCAGCCACTTTGGAAAACAGTGTGTAATTTCCTCAAAAAATTAAAAATAGAGCTTCCGTATGACCCTGCATTTGCACCACTGGATATTTACCCCCAAAGATACAGATGTAGTGAAAAGAAGGGACATCTATACCCTAATGTTCATAGCCATAATGGCCAAAGTTGCCAAACTGTGGAAAGAATCGAGATGCCCTTCAATGGACGAATGGATAAGGAAGATGTGGTCCATATACACTATGGAGTTTTATGCCTCCATCAGAAAGGATGAAAACCCAACTTTTGTATCAACATGGACGGGACTGGAAGAGATTATGCTGAGTGAAATAAGTCAAGCAGAGAGAGTCAATTATCAAATGGTTTCACTTATTTGTGGAGTTTAAGAAATAACATGGAGGATATGGGGAGATGGAGAAGAAAAGGGAGTTGGGGGAAATTGGAGGGGGAGATGAACCATGTGAGACTGTGGGCTCTGAAAAAACATCTGAGGGTTATGGAGGGGTGAGAGTGGGAGGTTGGGTGAACCTGGTGGTGGTATTAAGGAGGGCACATATTGCATGGAGCACTGGGTGTGGTGCATAAACAATGACTTCTGGAACACTGAAAATACATTAAAAAGTAAATAAAAATTATAAAAAAAAAAAACGTTTTTCCTGAAGAGACCACATACTGGGTCACAAATCAGGGCTCAACTGATATCAAAAGACTGAGTTTATCCCCTGTATATTCTCACACCACGATGCTTTGAAACTGGAACTCAATCAGAAGACAAAGTTTAGAAAGAATTCAAACACTTGAAGCTAAAGACCATCCTGCTCAAGAATATTTGTATTAACCAAAAAGTCAAAGAATTTAAACAATTCATGGAAGCCAATGAAAATAAAGACACTTTGGTTTAAAAGCTATGGGATAGAACAAAGGCAGTTCTAAGGGGGAAATACATAGCCATCCAAGCCTCACACAAACAACAACAACGACAAAAATGAAAAATCAAGATGGCGGAGAGGTAGCAGGCAGGCTGAGATGACCTCTGGTAGCAGGAGATCAGCTAGATAGCTCATCAAGTCATTCCAAACACCTACAAATCCAACAGGAGATCAAAGAGAAGAAAAGCAGCAATTCTATAAACAGAAAATCAACCACTTTCTGAAAGGTAGGACCTGCGGAGAAGTGAATCCAAAGTGATGGGAAGATAGACCATGGGGGAGATCCCAGCACTCCGCAAGTGGTGGAGCAACGGAGCACAAAATCAGGACTTTTAAAAGTCTGCTCCACTGAGTGACATCACTCCAGAGGCTAAGCTGGGGTGAAGCCCATGTGGGGACAGTGTGGTCTCAGGTCACGCAGGGTCACAGAAGGATTAGGGGGTGTCTAAGTGTCACAGAGCTCACAGGTATTAGAGCAGGGAAGCCGACTACAGAGACAGAGCCAAGAAGTGAGCTCTCAAATTGGGGTTACCTTAAATAGTGATCCATGACACAGTCAGGCCACTGCTCTTTGAAAAGGGACCCCACAGGATCTGGGAAGACACCCCTGGAAGAACGCAGGGATCCATGGGATTTGAAGACTCCAGGTGGGGCTGTGTGCCAGAGACCGAGATGCTTGGTCACAGGCTGGGTGAGCTCAGAGTGCAGCTGGAGGCCAGGGAGATAGGAGTGATTGAGCGCTTTTCTCCAAGGGCACACTGAGGAGTGGGGCCCCCAGCTCTTGGCTCTTCTGGGCCAGAGATTGGGAGGCCGCCATTTTCATTCCTGTCCTCTGGAACTCTATGGAAATAATTCAGGGAACAAAAGCTCCCAAAAGAGAACCCGAGCGGATTACTTAGCCTGGCCTCTGGTAAGGTTGGTGCAATTCTGCCTTGGGCAAAGACACTTGAGAATCACTACAGCAGGCCCGTCCCCCAGAAGACCAGCAAGAAATCCAGCCAAGACAAAGTTCACTTACCAAGGAGAACAGTGGAATTCCGGGGGAGAAAGCAAAGCATGGAATTCATGGCTTTCTCCCCATGATTCTTTAATCTTGCAAAGTTAATTAATTTTTTTTAATATTATTTTTTTTCTTCTGCTATTTTTTTTAACTTTTACCCTTTCTTCTTTTAACATTTTTGAACTAGTTTATCTTAACAATACCTTTAAAAAATATTTTTTGAAACTTCATTATAGGCATTTACTCCTTCATTGCATCTAACTTTATTTTTTGTATACACGTAGGGTTTTTTCTTCTAAAAATTTTGGGATACAACTTCTTCTAATAGATCAAAATATACCCTAAATCTAGCACAGGGTTTTGTTCTAGTCTCCAGCCTGAGCAAATTCTCTCCAGTTTCTTTTTCTTTATTCTCCCAAACAGCTGATATTATCAACACCTTTTTTAGAATTTTTTTAAAATTTTTATCTTTATAGTCATATTCTATCCCTTCATCATGTTTCCCCTTATATATGTTTTCTCATTCTTTAAAATTTTGGGAGGTAGATTCTTCTAAGAGACCAAAATACTCCCAAATTAAGTGGGTGACACTGTTCTAGTCACCAGTCTAATATATATGTATGTTCCTTTTTTATATTATCTCTTTATATTTTTTTCTTTTTTTAATTTTTTTTCCTGAACTTCTTTTTACCCCCTTTCTTCCCCCAATGATTTGGGGTCTCTTCTTATTTGGCTAAAGCACATTTTCCTGGGGTCTTTGCTACCCTTTTAGTATTTTATTCTCTCCTTCATATATTCTTATCTGAATAAAGTGACAAGGTGGAAAAACTCACCACAAAAAGAAACAAGAGGCAATATCAAAGGTCAGGAACCTAATAAATATGGACATTGGTAATATGTCAGATCTAGAGTTCAGAATGATGATTCTCAATGTGCTAGCTGGGCTCAAAAAAGGCATGAAAGATTAGAAAAACACTTTCTGGAGGGAAAAAAAAGCCCTTTCTGGAGAAATAAAAGAATTAAAATCTAACCAAGTTGAAATTTTAAAAAAGCTATTAATGAGGTGCAATAAAAAATGGAGGCTCTTAACTGCTAGGATAAATGAGCAGAAGAGAGAATTAGTGATATAGAAGACCAAATGACAGGCAATAAAGAAGCTGAGCAAAGAGAGACAAACAACTACTGGACCACAAGAAGAGAATTAGAAAGATAACTGATATTTTAAGACAAAACAACATTAGAATAATTGGGATTCCAGAAGAAGAAGAGAGAGGGGAGGAGAAGGTATATTGGAGAGAATTATTGTAGAGAATTCCCGTACTATGGCAAAGAGAACAAGTATCAAAATCCAGGAGGCTCAGAGAATCCCCCTCAAAATAAATAAGAATAGGTTCACACCGCGTTATCTAATAGTTAAATTTACAAGACTTATCAACAAAGAGAAAATCCTGAAAGCAGCCTGGGATAAGAAGTCTTAACATACAATGGTAAAAATATTAGATTGGCAGCAGACTTATCCACAGAGACCTGGCAGGCCAGAAAGAACAGGCATGATATATTCAGAGTACTAAACGAGAAAAACATGCAGCCAAGAATACTATATTCAGCTAGGCTATCATTGAAATTGAAGAAGAGATAAAAAGCTTCCAGGACAAACAAAAACTAAAAGAATTTGAATACACCAAACCAGCTTTACAGGAAATATTGAAAGGGGTCCTCTAAGCAAAGAGAGACCCTAAAAGTAGTAGATCAGAAAGGAACAGAGACAATATGTAGGCAATACAATGGCACTAAATTCATGTCTCTCAATAGTTACCCTGAATGTAAATGGGCCGTATGCCCCAATCAAAAGGCACAGGGTACCAGAATGGATAAAAAAACAAAACCAAAAAATATGTTGTCTACAAGAAACTCATTATAGACCCAAAGACATCTCCAGATTGAAAGTAAGGGGGTGGGAAAAAATTTACCATGCTAAGCCAAAGACTATAATAAGAGATGAAGAAGGACACTATATCATACTCAAAGTATTTGTCCAACAAGAAGATCTAACAATTTCAAATATCTATGCCCCTAACATGGGAGCAGCCAACTACATAAACCAATTAATAACAAAATCAAAGAAACGCATCAACAATAATACAATAATAGTAGGGGACTTCAACATTCCCCTCATTGAAATGGACAGATCATCCAAGCAAAAGATCAACAAGGAAATAAAGGCCTTAAAGAACACACAGGACCAGATGGACATCACAGATATATTCAGAACATTCCATACCAAAGCAACAGAATACACATTTTTCCCTAGTGCACATGGAACATTTTCCAGAATAGATCACATCCTGCGTCATAAGTCAGGTGTCAACTGGTATCAAAAGATTGGGATAATTCCCTGCATATTTTCAGACCACAATACTCTGAAGCTAGAATTGAATCCCAAGAGGAAATTTGGAAAGAATCCAAATACATGGAGACTAAAGAACATCCTTTTAAAGAATGAATGGGTTAGCCAGGATTTTAAAGGAGAATTGAAAAATTTCATGGAAACAAATGATAATGACAACACAATGGTTCAAAATCTGTGGGACACAGCAAAGGCAGTGTTGAGAGGAAAATATATAGCAATACAAGCCTTTCTCAAGAAACAAGAAAGGTCTCAAATACATAACCTAATCTTACACCTAAAGGAGCTGGAGAAAGAAAAACAAAGCCTAAACCCAGCAGGAGAAGAGAAATAATAAAATCAGAGCTGAAATCAATGAAATAGAAACCAAAAAACAATAGAACAAATCAACAAAACTAGGAGCTTGTTCTTTGAAAGAATTAATAAGACTGATAAACCCCTGGCCAGACTTATCAAAAAGAAGAGAAAGGACCCAAATAAATGAAATCATGAATTAAAGAGGAGAGATCACAACCAACACCAAAGAAATATAAACAATGATAAGGACTTATTATGAGCAACTATACGCCAGCAAAATTGACAATCTGGAAGAAATAGATGCATTCCTAGAGACATATAAACTACCACAACAGAACCTGGAAGAAATAGAAAACATGAACAGACCCATAACCAGTAAGGAGATTAAAGCACTCATCAAAAATCTCCCAAAAAACAAGAGCCCAGGGCCAGACAGCATCAACTCATTTTATGAGGCCAGCATCACCTTGATTCCAAAACCAGACAAGAATCCCATTAAAACAGAGAATTACAGACCAATATCCTTGATGAACACAGATGCAAAATTTTCACCAAAATATTAGCCAAAAGGATCCAACAGTACATTAAAAGGATGATTCACCACGACCTAGTGGGATTTATTGCTGGGCTGCAAGTTTGGTTCAACATCCATAAATCAATCAGTGTGATACAACACATTAATAAAAGAAAGAATAAGAACCATATGATACTCTCAATAGATGCTGAAAAAGCATTTGACAAAGTACAGCATCCTTTCCTGATTAAAACTATGCAAAGTGTAGGGATAGAGGGCACATATTTCAATATCATCAAAACCATCTATGAAATACCCACTGCAAATATCATTCTCAATGGAGAAAAACTGAGAGCTTTTCCACTAAGGTCAGGAACATGGCAGAGATGTCCATTATTTCCACTGCTAATCAACATAGTACTAGAAACTCCTAGCCTCAATTAGACAACAAAAAGAAATTAAAGGCATCCAAATCAGCAAAGAAGAAGTCAAACTATCACTCTTTGCAGATGATATGATACTATATGTGGAAAACCCAAAAGACTCCACTCCAAAACTCCTAGAGCTTGTACAGGAATTCAGTAATGTGTGAGGATATAAAATCAATGCACGGAAATCAGTTGCATTTCTTTACACCAACAACAAGACAGAAGAAAGAGAAATTAAGGAGTCCATCCCATTTACAATTGCACCCAAAACCATAAGATACCTAGGAATAAACCTAACCAAAGAGGCAAAGAATCTGTACTCAGAAAACTATAAAGTACTCATGAAAGAAATTGATGAAGACACAAAGGGGTGGAAAATTTTTCCATGCTCCTGGATTGGAAGAATAAATATTGTGAAAATGTCTATCCTACCTAAAGCAATCTACATTTAATGCAATCCCTATCAAAATCCCATCCATTTCTTCAAAGAAATGGAATAAATAATCCTAAAATTTGAATGGAACCAGAAAAGACCTCGAATAGCCAAAGGAATATTGAAAAAGAAAGCCAAAGTTGGTGGCATCACAATTCCAGACTTGAAGCTCTACTACAAAGCTGTCATCATCAAGACAGTATGGTACTGGCACAAAAACAGATACATAAATCAGTGGAACAGAATAGATAGCCCTGAAATAGATCCTCAACTCTATGGTCAACTAATCTTTGACCAAGCAGGAAAGAACATCCAGTGTAAAAAAAAAGACAGTCTTTTCAATAAATGGTGTTGGGAAAATTGGACAGCCACATGTAGAAAAATGAAACTGGATCATTTCCTTACACCACACATGAAAATAGACTCCAGGGCACCTGGGTGGCTCAGTGGGTTAAAGCCTCTGCCTTCGGCTCAGGTCATGATCCCAGGGTCCTGGGATTGAGCCCCACATCAGGCTCTCTGCTCAGCAGGGAGCCTGCTTCTCCTTTCTCTTTTTGTCTGTACTTGTGATCTCTGTCTGTCAAATAAATAAATAAAATCTTAAAAAAAAAAAAAAGAAAATAGACTCCAAATGGATAAAGGACCTCAATGTGAGTAAGAAATCCATCAAAATCCTTGAGGAGAACAAGGGAGCAACTTCTTCGACCTCAGCTGCAGCAAGTTCTTCCTAGGAACATCACCAAAGGCAAGGGAAGCAAGGGCAAAAATGAACTATCAGGACTTCATGAAGATCAAAACTTTTGCACAGCAAAAGAAGCAGTAAACAAAATCAAAAGACAACTGACAAAATGGGAGAAGATATTTGCAAATGACATCTCAGATAAAGGGGTAGTATCCAAAATCTATAAAGAACTTATCAAACTCACCACCCAAAGAACAAATAATCCGATCAAGAAATGGGCAGAGGACATGAACAGACATTTCTGCAAAGAAGACAACCAGATGGCCAAGAGGCACATGAAAAAGTGCTCCACATCACTCGGCATCAGGGAAATACAAATCAAAACCACAATGAGATATCACCTTACACCAGTCAAAATGGCTAAAATTAACAAGTCAGGAAATGACAGGTGCGGAGAAAGGGGAACCCTCTTATCCTATTGGTGAGAATGCATGCTGGTGCAACCACTCTGGAAAAGAGCATGGAGGTTCCTCAAAATTTGAAAATAGAGCTACCTTATGACCCAGCAATTTCACTACTAGGTATTTACCCTAAAGATACAAATGTAGTGATCCGAAGGGGCACATGCACCTGATTGTTTATAGCAGCAATGTCCACAATAGCCAAACTATGGAAAGAACCTAGATGTCCATCAATAGATGAATGGATAAAGAGGTGGTATATATATATACAATGGAATACTGTGCAGCTATCAAAAGAAATGAAATTTTGCCATTTGCGATGACATGGATGGAACTAGAGGGTATTATGCTTGGCAAAATAAGTTAATCAGAGAAAGACAACTATCATATGATCTCCCTGATATGAGGGAGTGGAGATGCAACGTTGGGGGGGGGTAGGTTGGGAGGTAAGAAAGGAATAAATGAAACAAGGTGGGATTGGGAAGGAGACAAACCATAAGAGACTCTTAATCTCACAAAACAAACAGAGGGTTGTCAGGGGGAGTGGGGCAGGGAGAGGGTAGTGAGGTTATGGACACGGGAGAGGGTATATGCTATGGTGAGTGCTGTGAAGTGTTTAAACCTGGCGATTCACAAACCTGTACTCCTGGGGCTACTAACACTTTGTATGTTAATAAAAAAATATTTAAAATAATACATTTTCAAAAAAAACTGAAAATTTTCGAATACACCAACTCTCTTTACACCTTAAAGAACTGAAAAAACAACAATTCAAGCCAATCCATACACAAGAAGGGAAATAATTAACATTAGAGCAGAGATAAATGAGCTAGAAACTACAGATAGAGCAGAATGCATCAATGAAACTAGAAGGTGGTTCATTGAAAGACTCAATAAGATCGATAAACCACTGGACACACAAATCCAAAGAAAAAAGAGAGAACCCAAATTAATAAAATTATGAATAAAAGGGGGGAGATCATGACTAACACCAAGGAAAAAGAAACAAACATCAGAATTTACTATCAACAGTTATATGCCAATAAGTTGAGCAACCTAGAAAAAATAGATGCATACCTGGAAACCTATAGACTTCCAAGGTTGAAACAGGAAGAAATTGACAACTTGAGCAGACTAATATCTTGTAATGAGATTGATTCAGTGGTTAAAAACCTCCCCCCACCCAAAAAAAGAGCCCAGGGCCTTATGGATTCCCTGGGGAATTCTACCAAACACTCACAGATGAAATAATACCTATTCTCCTGAAGCTGTTCAAACAAATAGAAACAGAAGGAAAATTTTCAGAGTCATTCTATGAAGCCAACATTACCTTGATCTCCAAACTAGGCAAAGACCCTATGAAAAAGAAGAATTTCAGACCAATATCCCTTTTGAATACAGATGCCAAGATTCTCAACAATATTCTAGCTAAGAGGATCCAACAGTACATTAAAAAGTTTATCCACCATGACCAGGTGGAATTTATCCCATGGTTGCAAGGACGGTTCAAAATTCACAAATCATTCAATGTGATACATCAAATCAATGAGGAAAGAGAAGGAATAACTTGGTCCTCTCAATGATGCAGAAGAAGTATTTGACAAAATACAGCATCCTTTCCTGATTAAATCACTTCAAAGTATAGGGATAGAGGGATCATTCCTCAACTTCATCAAATCCATCTATGAAAACCCACAGCAGATATCATCCTCAATGGGAAAAAGCTGACAGCCTTCCCTTTGTCATGAGGAACATGACAAGGATGCTCACTCTTTCCACTGTTGTTCAACATAGTATTAGAAGTCCTAGCAACAGCAATCAGACAACAAAGATAAATAAAAGTTATCCAAATTGGCAAAGAAGAAGTCAAACTCTCTCTTTTCAGAGATTAAATGATACTTTATATGGAAAACCCAAAACACTCCACCCCCAAGGTACTAGAACTCATTCAGCAATTCAGTAATGTGGCAGGATAAAAAAATCAATGTACAGAAATCAGTTGCTTTCTTATTCACTAACAATGAAAATACAGAAAGGGAAATTAGAGAATTGATTCCATTTACTATAGCACCAAGAACCATAAGATACCTGGGAATAAACCTAACCAAAGCGGTAAAGGATTTGTACTTGAGGAAGTACAGAACACTCATGAAAGAAATTGAAGAAGACACAAAAAGATGGTAAAGCAGTCCATGCTCATGGATTGGAAGAATAAACATTGTTAAAATGTCTATCCTGCCTAGAGCAATCTATACTTTCAATGCCTTCCTGATCAAAATTCCACCAGTACTCTTCAAAGAGCTGGAATAAATAAGCCTAAAATTTGTATGGAACCAGAAAAGACCCCAAATTGCTAAGGAAAGTTTCAAAAAGTAAAACAAAGCTGGGGGCATCATGTTGCCTGATTTCGAGTTTTACTACAAAGCTGTGATCACCAAGACAGCATGGTAGTGGCAGAAAAACAGACATGGTAGTGGCAGAAAAACAGAACTGAGTAGGTGGTCTAGATATGGACCCTCAACTCTATCGTCAAATAATCTTCGACAATGCAGAAAAAAATATCCAGTGGAAAAACGACAGTCTATTTAATAAATGGTGTGGGAAAACTGGCCAGCTACACATAGAAGAATGAAACTTGACCATTCTTTCACACAATACACAATGATAAACTCAAAATGGATAAAAGGCCTCAACGTGAGGCAGGAATCTATCAAAATCCTAGAGGAGAAAATAAGCAGCCACAGCAAATTTTTTCAACATCAGCCACAGCAAATTTTTTCAAGACACGTCTCCATAGGCAAAGGAAACAAAAGCGAAAATGAACTTTTGGGACTTCATCAAGATTAAAAGCTTCTACACAGCAAAGAAGCAGTCAACAAAACAAAGAGGTGACCCAAAGAATGGGAGAAGATATTCACAAATGACAGTAAAGACAAAGGGCTGATATCCAAGATCTGTAAAGAACTCCTTAAGCTCAACACACACAAAACAGATAATCACATCAAAAAGTGGGCAGAAGACTTGAAGAGACACTTCTCCAAAGACATACAAATGGCTAACAGACACATGATAAATGTTCATCATCACTGGCCATCAGGGAGTTTCAAATCAAAACCACATTAAGATAACACCTTATACCAGTTAGAATGGCCAAAATTAACAAGATAGTAAACAACGTGTGTTGGAGACAATGTGGAGACAGGGGAATCCTCTTACACTGTTGCAAATTGGTGCAGCCACTTTGGAAAACAGTGTGGAGATTCCTTTAGAAATTAAAAATAGAACTTCCCTATGACACTGCAATTGGGTATTTACACCAAAGATACAGATGTAGTGAAAAGAAGGGCCATCTGTATCCCAATGTTTATGGCAGCAATGTTCACAATCGCCAAACTCTGGAAAGAGCCTTGATGCCGCCCTTCAGCAGAAGAATGCATAAAGAAGATATGGTCCATATATATTACAATGTACTATTATGCCTCCATCAGAAAAAATGAATACCCAACTTTTTATCAACAGGGGCAGGACTGGAGATTATGCTGAGTCAAGCAGAGAAAGTCAATTATCATATGGTTTCACTTACTAGTGGAGCATAAAGAATAACAAGGAGAACATTCTGAGAAGGAAAAGAAAAGTGAACTGGGGGAAATCAGAGGGAGAAATGAAACATGAGAAACTGTGGATTCTGAGAAATAAACTGAGGGTTTTCGAAGTGGGTGGTGAAGGTGTGGGCAGCCTGGTGGTGGGTACGAAGGAGATCATGTATTGCCTGGAGTACTGGTTGTGGTGCATAAACAATAAATCTTGGAACACTGAAAAAAATAAAATTAAATTAAGATGTTAAATAAATCAACATCTTAACAATATAAAATAAACCTACAGAGAAAAGGAAAAGAACACAGAGTCATATACATTCTTTACATGTGGACATGGAATATTCTCCAGAATAGATCATGTATTGGCCCACCAAAGAAACCTAAGCAGATTCAAAAAGGTCAAAGTCAACTAAGAAATCAAAGAAGAAAGCAAAAAAAAAAAAAAAAAAAAAAACACGGAATCAAATAAAAATGCAAGCACAACAGCCCCAAATCTTGCTGATGTGACAAAGACAGTTCTAAGAGGGAAGTTTATAGCAATAAAGGCCTGCTTCAAGAAACAAACAAAAATATCAAATAAACAACCTAACCTTACACCTAAATGAGCTAGAAAAATAGAAAAATCCCAAATCCATAGAGGGAAGGTTATAATAAAGATTGGGGCAGAAATAAATGAAATAGAGACTAACAAAACAATAGAAAAGATCATTGAAACTAGTAGCTGGTTCTCTGAAAACATTAACAAAATTGACAAACTTTAGTCAGACTAATTAAAAACGAGAGAGAGAGAGAGACTCGGGTAAAGAAAATCAGAACTAAAAGAGGAGAAATAACAACACCACATAAAATACAAAGAATCACAAGAGAATATCATGAAAAGTACATGCCAATAAATTAAGCAACCCAGAAGAAATGGATCAATTCTCAGAAACACATAACTTTCCAAAAGTGAATCCTGAAGAAATAGAAAACTTGAACAATTACTAGCTAAATTAATTAATTTAATGAAATTAAATCACTAATCAAAAAGCTCCTTACAGGGGTGCCTGGGTGGCTCAGTGGGTTAAGCAGCTGCCTTCGGCTCGGGTCATGATCCCAGGGTCCTGGGATCGAGCCCCGCATCGGGATCTCTGCTCAGCAGGGAGCCTGCTTCTCTCCTCTCTCTCTGTCTGCCTCTCTGCCTACTTGTGTGATCTCTGTCAAATAAATAAATAAAATCTTAAAAAAAAAAAAAAAAGCTCCTTACAAACAAAAGTCCAGGACCAGATGGATTTAAGGTGAATCTTTTAAGCATTTTTTAAAATGTCAATGTAGGGAAAGAGGAAGCTGAGAAGATTGCAGGGAGGAGGACCCTGGGTTCACTTCATCCCAAGGGTACAACTAGATAACACTCACATCAGTGTAAATAACCCAGAAAATGACCTGAAGACTGGCAGAACAAACTCTACAACCAAATATATAGAATAGGTCACATCAGAGAGATAAGAAGTGGGAGAAGCACTGGAAAGCTAAATGGAGCACAGGGCCCTCCACAGGAGGGACTGGCAGGCACAACAAAATGAGAAAAACAGACTATCACACCAGGGAACCTGCTTGGGGAAGAAAAATCCTCATAACATTTGGCTTTGACAACTAGAGAGACTGATTTTCAAAATTCCTGTGTTCTTACAACAAGTGGGGCTTAAATCAGTGGGCTCAGTTTTGGGAGAGCCTGGAGGGCAATAGGAAATTGAGGTCCCCCACCTTCCAAAGAGATGGCACAGCAAACAGCTTGTGAGGATATAGTTTAGAAGCAGCATTTGGAAAAAGCCTGGACCATGCAGAAGGGAGAGTTATTTACCTATTTCAGAGTGTGTCCAGAATAGACAGAGATCCCTGGGAGACTCCTCTAGGAAAGAGGAGCTGACATTTCCCTACCCCACCCCTCAGCTTAAACAGAGGACCACCTGCAGGAACCAGCATGGCAATGACATTCACTATCTAACTTGGTTACATCAAGTCTAGCCCTTCTCCCCAGATTTAAGCAGATATGCCCTTTACAGTCACAATTACCTCAATCTCGGCACTTCCTCCCCCAGAAGGTGGGGAAAACCTCCCCCAGAAGGGGAGGAAAACCTCCCTCAGAAGGGGGGGAAATCCTTCCCAACACCACGTATCCTGACCCACTTCCTCTGTGGTGTCTTTGTCTCAGTGGGTGGCACAAAGTTCCCCCCAATGAAGGACTAGCTTGTACCTTGTTATTACTGTGTGCCCCACCCATGCACACTTTGCAGATCCTAAGCTCACCCTTCCCATGTTTACAACTAGTATCAATCACAGTTGAGTAAAAAAACTAGGAAGAAATCCAAAGACTGGCAGAAGAAACTCCACAATTAAATGTAGAGCAGAAGCCACATCAGAGAGGTTAGATGGGCAGAAATGGTGGTCTGGAGCTGCCCACAGGAGGGAGGGAGCTGCAGTCACAGAGAAGGGGAATAGGAAAAAGAAAAAAAAGAAAACAATAATAAAAATGAGAATAGGTTAAGGGAACAGACTAATATCATCGAACTAAATAGAGATTCTAGAAAACAGAGAAGAGGAAGAAAATTTATTTAAAAAATAATAGCTGAAAACTGTCCCACTTGGGAGTAGGAGAAAAAGAGATCTAGATCCAGAGAGCCTCCAACAAAATCAGCCCAAGGAGGCCCCCACCAGGGAGCTAACATGGAGAATGGAATCCCCATAATGTCTAGCCTTGAAAACCAGACCGGTTGAATTCTGTGACTTTGTATACCAGTGGGACTGGGAGCCTAGAGCTTTAAAAGTCAGCTGTGTCAGCTGACTCAGCACTGAGCAAGCTGGGAGGGCAGGAGGGCCACTGATAGCCGGGTTCCCACCTTTAAAGAGACAACAGCCTGAGGAGAGGCAATATAAAAGTGACAGCTTGCGCAACAGGAAGGCGATCCGTTTATACTTATTTTGTTATACTGAGCATGTTGGTGGAACAAAGGAACTGGGAGGTGCTATTTTCCTCCCCTAACAGACACAGAGCCACTTGCAGGAGGTGGCACTGTACAGACACTTGCTACTCAATCTGCTAGCAATGTGCCCTGCCCATGAGTTCTCCTGAAGACTTGCAGATTCCAAGCCTGCTGGCATTGGCCTTGGGCTTAGCACAGATTTTGTTAACTCTGTGTGTACCCCACCCAGCTGCTGCCTCTGTACACCATGGCCCCAACAGCCACCTCATTTTAGGGTATCTGTCCTAGGGCTTATGGCTCAGTACAAATTTCCCTAACACCACATATACCCAGACCAGCTGCCATATGCAAAGACATCCCACACTCTAGCCACTATGCTCTATACACAGCAGCTGAGTACACAGATGTCCTGTCCTATGCACAGACAATGCACACCCCTGGCCACTGCCTCTGCTATGTGCCACATGTACAGCTGCTGCTGCAGTTTCAGGAACAAGCCTAGGACTAGCTTCTCAGTTACCAAATTTTATTAACTTTGCTGTCCCAACCCTGATTACTCCCATTATTTTGAATGGATCACATACATTCAGAGCCACCCTGCTTGAGTCTCACAAACAACACAGAAAGCAAGCACAGCCCAAAATAGGCAGAGTCAGTTCAGATATCAGGACTGAAAGGAAAAGCAACTCAGGCATAATAACAGGATGAAAGCAACACATAAGAGATTTCCCTGGAATGCCAGTTTCTGGTGAACAAGAGAGAGCACTCTGCAGGCACTAAAGGGCCTCTTCTTCATAAAGCCAATACTTTCAACATACGAAGAGGTGGCTGATTTTCCTAATACAAAGAAACAGACACAGAGTGGTAAACAAAAAGGAGACAGAAATATGTCCCAAATGAAAGAACAAGACAAAATCACAGCAAGAGTTCTAAGTGGAAGAGATATGAAGAATATGCCTGAAAGAGGCATATTAAACATTAAAGTAATGATCATAAAGATACTCACTAGACTTCAGAAAAGTGTAGAGAGCATCAGTTAAACTCTGCAAAAAATAAGTAGAAATATAGCACATGAGAGATGAAGAACTCAATAAATGAAATTAAAAATAAAAGAGATAAAATAAAAATTAGTCTACAGAAGCAGATGAATGTATCAGTGACCTGGAGGACAGAGTAATGGAAATAAATCAAGCTGAACAAGTGAGAGAAAAACAAATACTGCCTAATGAGAATAAACTTAAGAGAACTTAGTGATTCCATCAAACATAATGGCAATCACATTACAGGGATTCCAGAAGGAGAAGAGAGAAATGAGAGCAGAAAATGTATTTGGAAAAATAAAGCTGAAAATTTCCATTGTGTGGGGAGAGAAACAGAGATCTATACTCAGGGGCACAAAGATCCTACAACAAATTCAACCCAAGGAGGTCCACAATAAGACACATAATAATTAAAAAAAAAAAGTAGTGATAAATAAAGAATTTTTAAGGTTGCAAGAGGAAAGAGGACAGTTACATTAAAAGGAAACCCCCTTCAGACTATGAGTGGATTTTTCAGCAGAAGATTTGCAGGCCACAAGGGAGTTGCATGATGTATTCTCAGAGAAAGTCAATTATCATATAATTTCACTTATTTGTGGAGCATAAGGAATAGGATTCAGGACATTAGGAGGAGGAAGAGAAAAACAAAGGGGGAGAAATCAGAGTGGGAGACAAACCATGAGAGAATATGGACTCTGGGAAATAAACCAAGAGTTTTAGGAGGGGGGGGCAGGGGGATGGTGAGCCTGGTGATGAGTATTAAGGAGGGCATGGATAACATGGAGCACTGGGTGTTGTACACAAATAATGAATCATAGAACACTACATCAAAAAATAATGATGTACTGTATGGTGATTAATATAATACATTAAATAAAAGAACTAAAACAAACAAATAAACAAACAAAGGAAAAGGGAAAAATCTGTAACCAAGAATACTTTACTCAGCAGCGTACCATTCAGAATAGAAGAGAGACAAGGAGTTTCCCAAACAAACAGAAGTTAAAAGAATTCATGAGGCCGGCGCGCGGTGTCTGTGGGCGGACGCGCGTGCGCACTCTCCGGCGCAAACGTGGGCTAGGGAGACTGGAGGGATTAAACGCTTTTCTCTGAAGGAGCACTGAAGACTGGGGCCCCTAGCTCTCGGCTCCTCTGAACCGGAGATTGGGAGGCCGCCATTGTCATTCCCGTCCTCCAGAACTCTACAGAAAGTGCCTTCAGGGAACAAAAGCTCCTGAAAGCAAACCTGAGAGGATTACTTAGCCCGGCCCCTGGTAAGGGCAGTGGAACTCCGCCTGGGGCAAAGATACCTGAGAATCACTACAACAGGCCCCTCCCCCAGAAGATCAAAGAAATCCAGCCAAGACCAAGTTCACTTAACAAGGAGAACAGCGGATTCTTATCTGGACAAAATGACAAGGCAGAAAAACTCACCACAAAAAAAAGAGCAGGAGACAGGACCGAAGGCTAGGGACCTAATCAATACAGACATTGGTAATATGTCAGATCTGGAATTCAGGATGACGATTCTCAAGGTTCTAGCCGGGCTCGAAAAAGGCATGGAAGATATTAGAGAAACCCTGTCAGGAGAAATAAAAACCCTTTCTGGAGAAATAAAAGAAATAAAGTCTAATCAAGTTGAAATAAAAAAAGTTATTAATGAGGTGCAATCAAAAATGGAGGCTCTTACTGCTAGGATAAATGAGGCAGAAGACAGAATTAATGATATAGAAGACCAAATGGCAGGGAATAATGAAGCAGACCAAAAGAGAGACAATCAACTACTGGACCACGAGGGGAGAATTCGAGAGATAAGTGATGCCATAAGACGAAACAACATTAGAATAATTGGGATTCCAGAAGAAGAAGAAAGAGAAATAGGAGCAGAAGGTATACTGGAGAGGATTATTGTAGAGAATTTCCCTAATATAACAAGGGGAACAAGCATCAAAATCCAGGAAGCCCAGAGAATACCTCTCAAAATCAATAGGAATCGACCCACACCCCGCCATCTAATAGTAAAATTTACAAGTCTTAGGGACAAAGAGAAAATCCTGAAAGCAGCACGGGACAAGAAGTCTGTAACGTACAATGGTAAAAATATTAGATTGGCAGGAGACTTATCCACAGAGACCTGGCAGGCCAGAAAGAACTGGCATGATATATTCAGAGCACTAAACGAGAAAAACATGCAGCCAAGAATACTTTATCCAGCTAGGTTATCATTGAAAATAGAAGGAGAGAT
>RCUC01156647.1:0-58674 GCA_003697995.1 Taxidea taxus jeffersonii
AGGATAGTGATATCTATGTAGATCAACACGATTTATGACCTATAAGTTCCTATAACAAAACATCAACACAAATACGGATTGTAGTACACACAAAAGTCATCCATACAAATATTGCTAATGCAGATATTCATACAATCTGAATAAAATGTGTCTGCCCAGGAACAGTTTGCTACTATCAGAGAATTCTTTGAAAAGTAGGAAAGACTGGAGTGTGTGCATCTTGGAGCCTTTTGCTTCATGTAGGTGGGACTCAGTCAAATGGTCTTGAGAATCACTGGGTGGCGAGGGAGAACTTGTGTTCTTTATAGTGGGATGGGAAGAACTACAGAGACCAGAAGAAAGTGAACATTGGAAGGGAGCCTGGGAGGCAGAAATTGGAGAGATTGAAGAAATTATGCCTCTAGTGTCTTTTCCGATGTCTGTGGCCTTGGCATGGATGTGGAAGGAACAGTTAAAAGTGAACATGTCCCCAGGATGCCCTGTAGGGTAGTCTGGTTTGGGCACTGTGCAAACGTGGCCTGCCAGGACAGGTGGAAGTTGAAATGCAGCTGTTCATTACTGACTGTGAACCTCCAGTGCCAATGAAGAGAAATCTTTCTGTAATTTGCCTCTACAGAATAACTTTTAGTAAACAATTTAAAAGCGCCCCTATGTGCAAATTATGGCCTTTGAGATACTCCAGGAAGTCCTGGGAGACTCTTTTTTTTTTCATGGATATACTGAAGGTAGCCACTTTTGCTCCCAACCAGGGAAGATGGCTGAGTAACCTAAGGATATTGAACAGGCATTCAAGTTAGGCTTGAAACTTAGAAAGGAGTCCAATAATGGTGCTTACATTTTGTCAAAGTCAAAACATGAGAAGTAAAGAGCCTAGATACAAAATAAAATCTTTCTTCAGTTTCTTGAAATGCCACCAAGAAAAGCCTTCCAATACTGCAAGACAAAAGTCATTTAAAGATTTTAAAAAAAAAATTTATTTGAAAGAAAGAGAGAGAATGAGCATGAGAAGGAGGAGGGTCAGAGGGAGAAGCAAACTCCCTGCCAAGCAGGTCGGGTTGAGGGGACCCTATCCTGGGACTCCAGGTTCACGACCTGAACCAAAGGCAGTCGCTCAACCAACTGAGCCACCCAGGCACCCAACAAAAACCATTTAAAAGGAAGAACCCATGGAGAGATGTCTTCTTATCCTGAGAATCTTTGAGTTTGAATTCAGACAAAAGGAAATCATCTGGTTATTATTAAGAACTGAAAATTCCTTAAATGACGCAGGCCAAAATAGAGCCACCTTCTTCCAAAAAGCAGTTCTAAATCTGTCCTGTCATATAATTTCATGAATACTTTATTATAAGCTTTACACCACTGTTAATCATTGTATGTGTCCCATTCCATAAATTGATAATTGTCTTCAAGTAAACCTTAGTGAATAGTAAGATATCATTAAAGGTAAGGATGTAAAATAATGTTTAGTTTGGTTCCTGCAAGTTGTTCATCTTGGTTTCTTACCTAGTAACTATTGAGAGAGATAAACTGACATTGTCCGATTTCACAAACACATTTTGGTGACTGAGTTGCCATATTCCTTTCAGAATTCTCATTTCAGAATTCCAGTGGTAGTGCCAATGGTTACCTTCATTTGATTTACCCTGGTAACTGAGTGACTATTTATTTGGTATAAATAAAGCTGAGGGTTATCCCATGTCTCTGGCACACTAGTCATGATCCTACAGGACTGTGTGGTTGCAAAATTCCCCTGAGAGGCTGTTGGATTGTACAAGACCCATTATTACTTTTTTTTTTTTTACCAACCCACAAGAGTCCAAGCCATTGTATTGCTAGAAAAGCAGGGAGAAGCCACAATGCATTAAAAAATAATAATAATAAACACCCTGAAGACAAAAACTGAAACCAAAAGAAAACAAAAAACCAAAACATGGTTCCCCACCTGTAGTTGGTGGGATTTAAATTTGCAAGGACTATGGTCAAGATCCGTAACTTGCTCCCTTTAAAGCTGTGAGTGGGCAGGCTTACAATAATCATTGATTTTCTCAGTTCTCAACATGTGCGTAAGGGCCAAAAGGCATCAAATACAGAAGCTTTGGAGGGTAAAGCCGTAAAAATAAATAAACACAGACCCAGATGAAGAAGGGGAAAATACTGTAAAAGCAATATTTACTCTCACCTTTTTTTCCCTTAAAATAGAATAAGGTGTGTTGCTGTTTCCCCCTTTTGGTTCATAACCTGGGGCTAACACTAACTAATTAAAACAGTAACTAGCACTGTAGAGTTCATAACATGCATCCATATATGTTAGCTCATTTAAATTGCAAAATAGCCACTATTATTAGATTCCTTTTAATACAAAGAGCACCATGCCTTAGAGAGGCTACCTGACTCCCTCAAAGTAACTCAGCTTGACAAGTACAGCCTGGACTCCAAGACCCTTCATCTGACCCTAAAGCCTATCTTTTGCATTTTATCAGCATAATCTAAAGCAAATTGTGTCGCTTTTTTATTTGACCTCCCCCAATTCACACCAGTTTAATCAATCTCCAAATAATGAAAAAATGACTTAACTCTAACATCAACGTCATACCTATTAGTCAGTTCAGGAACCCAGAAGCCTCTTATCGGCTTCTGCTGTTTTTACAACCCATGTAAGTATGAAAAGCTTCACAATATCATAACCTCTCCCAGAAAACCAAGGTGACATTAACCTGCAATTCAGTCTAGGGACTTTTTCTTATCTGCTGCAAATTTTATATCACTGGTACCTGTATCTAATAAATTTCAGCCATTGTCATTCCCTTATAATTA
Source organism: Taxidea taxus jeffersonii (assembly GCA_003697995.1). NCBI lineage: Eukaryota > Metazoa > Chordata > Mammalia > Carnivora > Mustelidae > Taxidea > Taxidea taxus. Next base: position 2,815 of record RCUC01156647.1, read on the forward strand.
CTTTACTTACTCTAGCGTTCATATTTTTTCTTTGGATTATTTCTGTTTTCTGTTTCATGTATTCCTTCACCCCATCTGATCCCAATCAGCTCTCTTAACAATTCAGACTCTTGTCTGAAGGTCCTAGTAAGTAATGAGCACCTGGAGGTCTTAGAAAACTTCATGCCTTTTCATTATTGAAAGTGACTATATATGTCTCTACACACACACATACATCTACATATATACACATATATATTGTATGTGTGTATATTATATATGTATGTATATATATGTATTACAAATTTCTCAACCGTAATTAAAGACTTAAAACAGATCTTTAATACAAAGTATAAAAGTTGTATTGACAAAAACATTTTTAAAAAATAAATGGTATTGGCCAGTAACATATACAGGGATTTGGATTGTTGAATTATATAACAACTTGATTTCAAGGTTAAATCTCAAGCTATCACCAGCAAAGTGTGTTGTGCGAAACGTCTAGAGGTCTGGAGCTAAAACCACAGCTAAACTGAGTCCTGGGCTATATTTTAGTTTTGGCAGATGCAAGAAGCAAGGGGACAAGGCATGCTTCATCTGAGCATTTGTTCAAAGTGCACCGAGCATAGTAATCCCCCTCCCACCACAAATTACTGTCTTCCATTGTTTCCCTCCAAATTCAAGTAAAAGAGCTTGAGGAAATTTTTGTCCCCAAATGTTGAGGGATTAGTCCTTCTATGTGGTTTTTTATTAACCAAAGAGGAATCTTTTTTTTGTTTTAAGATTTTTATTTATTTATTTGACATCGAGAGAGATCACAAGTAGGCAGAGAGGCAGACAGAGGTGGGCGGGGGGGGGGGGGATGCCGGCTCCCTGCTGAGCAGAGAAACCGATGCGGTACTTTATCCCAGGACCCTGAGATCATGACTTGAGCCAAAGGCAGAGGCTCAACCCACTGAGCCACCCAGGCGCCCCCAAAGAGGAATCTTAAAGGTAAACATCTTCCAGCCTTGTGTCATCTTCTTTATGAACCCTTTCATTAGGTTAATGAAAGATCATCAGGTGGGAAAGGAAAGTTCTGTTCCTAGCTGGAGACTTACTACTATAAAGAGTGCCCGGCACATTGTGCTGCTCATAGGGATTCAGAGTTCCTCCCTTCTCATTTTTAGTGACCCTTGGCTTCAACCACATCCTTCACCATGCTCCATATCCCCTTATTCCTCAAGTTACTGAACCTGAAGTTAAATGAATTACACTCGGGGCAAAGGAGAAAGGGAAAGGGGGCGGAGCAAGCCTCAGGTTCCTTATGGAGAGTCCTACAGATTAGAAGTTTTGTTTTGCCTCATCACTGCTCACTGTTAGCTTATAACTTAAAATTTATCTTGCTTTTCTTGCGACATTTGGCAAACTGAATTCCCATCAGCAGATTTTGGGACGGGGGGTAGAAAATGAGCACTTAAAAATTATCATTGCTTCCAATACTGCCAATGTGTTTGCTGGTTTCAGAACTGGCAGTGCGTAAACCAGGAAGGAAGGGAGTGAAGCCTTGAAGTTTAATGAGAAATCACTAGACTCCAGTAGTTAGAAGATCTGGGTTCTTCCAGGTGTGGACAGTTGGGTAGCAGCTGACAGATGAAGCGTCCTAAACCTACACATTCCAGAAAGCTGCTGGCACAGTAATGCTATACAGGGGTGAATGTGAGGCTATTTGATGACAAAGGACAATGGCCATACTGAAAACAAAACATTAGTCTGGAAGTCAAGAATCATGGGACCAGTTATAACCTAACCTTGTGGGGGTGGGGGAGTCACTGGGCTTCACCTTCAAAGTAGGGAGAATAACACATTGCCCAGCCTTCTTGCCAGAGCAGTAGTGAATATCAAATAAGATACAATATTTAAAAGCCTGAACACATGTAAGCGAGCATGACTGAAATGAGGCCCTGGTTTAAGTAACTGCTAAGGTGCCTTTTCATAGCACAATAGTGTGCTATTGACAATCTGGATCTGAAGTCTGACAAATTCATTTGTAGAAAATCTGACTTTGCCAGAAATTGACAGGCCGTTCTTAACCAAATCTTTTGTGCTTAAGTGCTACATAAAATAGTAGTTCTACATAAATACATAAAATAGCTAGAACAACATAAGATACTGAAAAGGGTTTTCTTCCCCCCTTGTTAGTTTGCACCTGGAAGGAAATACCTAGCCTCTGAATGAATAGTAGTGGGATGCTGGGAAGACTGTATCATGTCACATGAGCAAATTAGAGAACAGGAAGTTAGGGTAGCACCTCAGTGAACTTTGACCAAAATAAGGAAGAGGTGAAGCACCTGGGTATATTTATCCATGAGAAAAAAATGTTATGGGAAGAACACGAATGCTGCCATAAAATATTAGAAGGGCTGTTACAGAGGAGATGATTAGATACTCTGTTCCATAAGGCAGATCACTGAACACAAAATGAAGATGTTGGTTTGAATGATCTCTGAGTTCCCTTAAACAAAATTCTGGCATTCCAGAGTTACAAGGAGAGAAGCTATAGCTCAGCACAAGAGAATACTTTCCATAAATAAGAGTTCTCCTTCAATGGGCAGAGACACCCAATATTGGAGATATTATGACATTCAGAAGGAGCCTGGATTGCCATTTAAGAAGGAAGTGGAGGGAGTGCCTACATTCTGAGTAAGCTGAACTCTGTGACAGTGTGGCCTCTCCGACTCTAGGATATTTTGATTCTTAAGTGGTTTGTGTCATAGAAAATGCTAAATAAGGGGCCTATGTGTCCTTCATTGTCAGTGGGGGTAGATACTGTCTAGGTCGTGATTGTTGTCATTCTCCTTTTCTCCAGGGCATCGAAATTGCTAAAAAGCAGATTTTCCAGTGCATTTGAATTAATAGCCTTATTTTCTACTTTATTTGGGCTTTTTTGATCATTGTTCATTGTAAACAGCTGTGAACAGTTGTTTTTTTTTTTTTTTTTAACAGTTGTTTTTATAGCAACTGCGGAACCAAAGCCACATCCAGGCTTGCACCAAGAAAATGCTATACTCAGCCTGGAATGAAGATGTCATTGGATTCTGTTTTGCAGATAGCATGTGATGAACTGATTGACAAAGTCTAGAAATAAATCAAGATCATCCTGATGTTTAGAAATCTGACAGACAGATGGTACCATCACATTTCAAGCTCTTAACTAGGTCATAGACTTATAATGAGTTATGATGTATTCTAGACAACTCTCCTGCCTGCCTCTAGGACAATGCATTTCTGGTTTTGGGGGAACGAGTTCATCATCAATAACTATAAATTCTCCAACTGGAAGAATAAGATTAACAATAGCAAATTTACTGAACACCTTATTAGCCCTGAAGTGAAGTTCATCCCAACAGTTATGAGGAAGCTAAATATGTAGATGCCATGCACAAGAACAAGAATAACTGTTGTACACTATGCAGATAGAAGAAGAAGACAGAAAGCCAAAAGTAACAATGGATATATTGGAACACCTTCAGCTGCAAATGCCAGAAAACCCACCTCAAAATGGCTTTAGCAAAGGAAATTTATTGACTGACATAACTGAAAATCTCAGTCATGGCTGGACTCAAGGATGCAGATGATGTCCATACAACATTTACACCCCACATCCCCTTGATCTCTCTCTCTCTCTCTCTTTCTCTCAGCTTCATTCTTAGTAGATTCCTTTCACTTGATGGCCCCTAGAAACTTCAGACTTATGTTCTTCCCAACTCCAAGTCAAATACAGATAGCACGTCTTTCTTTCCCAGCATTTTCAGCACCAGGCCCTAAACTGAGTTTCATTGGTTTGGCTTTGGTCATGTGCACTTTCTTTACTAATGGCAGCAGCCTACAATTGTGTGAATAAGGTGAATAAGCACCTAAACCACAAGGACAGAAAATGAGAGGACCAGGGTAGGAGGAGGAATGAATGCTGGGCAGCCAAAAACCACTGATGTTCATTTGCCTAGAATAACTTCAAGCAATGTGGTAAGATCACAAATGGGTGGGAAACTTCTACAAGCTATAGTTCCAGGCAGCTGGAGATCTAGACTTTGCCATTTTATGAATTATGAATAGAAGCTTCAGTCCCACCATAGATGAGGATATAGCAGCTCTGAGAACACCAATGAGTTGTGGGGTTCCAGTGACCTTTAGTCTAAGAGTGGGTGTCAGGCACATTTGACACAAGAAGATCCCATGTTCCCAGAGTAGCCTTATCAGCCACAAGTGCACACACATTGGAATGTATCAGTAGTGGCATCTTAGGAAACAAAGAACAACTCTGTGAAGGTATGTGGGTGTGCATAAATGTTCAAATGCAAGTGTAATTGGTCTTGATGCTGTATCATTGAGAAGCACTGAGAACAGCATAGAACCAAGCAATGGTCCTGGAAACTAATCTTTCATGTGGCAATGGGTAGAAAAGAAAGGGGACAATAAGTTAAAACCTGGGCTAGACTCCTCTATGTGAGAGTTGGAGAGGGGGGAATCACTCTCTGGGAAAGAAGAAAAGGTAGTAGCTCATTGCTTCTGCTTCATTTTGGAGGTGGATGAGTAAGTCTGGACACAGTAAAGCTTTTTAGTAAGTTGAAACATGTGTTCTCCAGTCAAGGAAGGGAAAGCCACTATTAGAGAAATAAGGGAAATGCTCTAGTTCTCTGAGGGCTTAAAATGAGCCATTGGGTTTTAGGAGCCATTATTTTGACCTTGAGCACATGGAAAAGACATTGGCATATGTGTCCCTTGGAGCAGCTCCTTTTGCCCACTATTACCAAACTTTTAATTACAGTCAGGTGTGGATATGTCTTTTAATATGTATTTGTATTCTTAATGATATAGAAAGCATGAAGTCCATCAATGGCTTACAAGGAAAATCATGTTCCTATCTTCCAGCCTCCTTTTCCATGAAGTCCAACAGGGAGGGAGAGAAGGAAGGAAGAAAGGAAGGAAAGAAAGGAGGGAGGGAGGGAGGGAGGGAGGAAGGGAGGGAAGAAGGGAGAGAAAAAGAGAGACAGAGAAAGAGAGGAAGAGAGAAAAAAGGAAAAAAGTAAGATAGAAAGGAAGGAAGGGAATTCCATATTATTAGTTTGCTAGGGTTGTCCTAACAGAGTACCACAGACTGAGTGGCTTCAACAATGGAAACTAATCATCTCACAATTTCTCAGGTTAAAATTCACAGGACTGGTGTAGACAGTGTTGGTTCCTTCGGAGCACTGTGAGGAAGAAACTTCCATGCGCCTCCCCTGGCTTCAGGTGGTTTGCTGACAATCTTTGGCACATCTTGCCTTGTAGATGCATCATCCCAATCTGTGCCTTCATCTTCACATGGTGTTCTCCCCATGTGGTTGTCTGTATCCAAACTTCTCCTTTTAAAAAGAATACCAGTCATATCGGATTAGGGACCATCCTAATGAGCTCTTCTTAACTACCTCATCAATGACTTTAATTCCAAATAAGGGCACATTCTGAGAGGTACTGGGGTTAGGACTTCAACATATGGATTTTGGAGGGTGCACAATTCAACCCATAACAGACCATAATCCTTCTTAATATTCCAGAAGTTATAAATGGCTGCACACTTTGCTCCAGTGTTTGAATTCTAGAACTAAATATATGCTTAATACTATGATAGGTGTGTGTGTGGCGGGGGGGGGCGGTGTACTCTTCAGAATTCCCTCTTTCCCATCACGGGGATAATCATGGTGACTAAAGGATAAAAGACTAGATTCTTCCAGCTTGAAAGATTTATCTCTTTTGAAGCAAAAATTGGAGGAAAATCAAAATTCCTTTTGTATAAAGGGACCGATTCTTTGACTTTCCAAGGGATGGGAGAGGAAAACTCTTTGTTTCTTTACTCTCAGTAGAGACAAGAGAATACACTACTTCTCTTTTCACTCCCCCTCTTTGAAGGAGGGGCATGGGAATGGGGTGAGTTAATTCCTAATTTGGCTTTTGAGAGTAATTTTTCCTGTTTCTGATCCGAACCGGTTGATCACATGTTGCTGCCAATGCTCACTTGCCCAGTGTGAGTGAGGCTTTGTGCTGAACAAAAGGGAGACAGCCCGACATTTAACCACAGTCAAGTCCTCTGTGGGACAGACAGGAATAACATGCATGATTGCAACCCATAAATAATACACCTCATGCCATCTGCATTTTGCTTACTCTTTAGAACAGAGACTGCTATTTCTGGACAAGTCAATGTTAATCCTAGACTCCTAACTTCGGGACCAGTTCTTGCTGGGAGTGGCATTTCCCTATACCTCTTCCTCTCTCTATATTTTCAGTCCAGCCAAGCATAAATAAGTAGGCAATTTCTACCCTGATCATTGAAGCTCTAAAGATAGGGCACTGAACCCTGTAAATGATGAATACATGCCATATGGAGCTAACGGCAAGTTCAGATGTAAATTATCTCCGTATTGCTCTCTGCATTGCAGATAAAAAGTCCCTTGTGTCATTTCTTTGTACTGAGCTCTGTGTATCTGAAAACAGCTAAAATCACTACGAAAAGTGGGACATTTAATTTCACCTGAAAAGGACAGGATATGGCTTGTATTAATGATTAGTGAATGTTTTTAAAACATTGTTTGATGTTGTGCACAATTTGTTTCATTGGAATCTTGTATTTTAAGCAAATGTTTGAATTCTTGTAGCCAGCTGTATTGATAGCACAGAGCAGTGTACAAAAGTTAGAATTGAAAGACCCTGGTTTGGGTTCCTGCACCGAGAAGAACAATTGCCAAACATTTACTGAGTTGCCGGCAACTGCTCTAGGCGGTTTATGTAAGTTATATCATTTACTTTTCACAACAACTTTAGAAGACAGGTCCTATTATTCCCACATTGTATATAAGAAAACCATTCAAATAGTTCGAGAAGAGCTGGATTCAAATCCACACTGTCAGCTACAAAGTCTATTTTCTTTGTATTACTCCATGTGACCTCTTGCTTTCTAGCTGTTTTGACCTGAAGAAGACACAAATACTTTCTTGGTCTCTTTTTCTTTATTCTTAGGGGAATTGAATGAAATATTCTCTAAGACCCTTTCAACTTCTAAATACTCTGTGATCCCTCCCTTTCTTCTTTTCAAAATGTAAGTAAATCTTTTGTTTAAATACTGCCTTCCTTCTTCAAACTCTAAGATAATCCTCTTGTCGTTGGAGGGAGGGGCGTAAAACCTCATTGTGTCAAAGATTATAAATTTTAAAGTTTAGAAACTGTTTTGCCTTGGACTCATCTTCCTGTAGACCTACATGCAGTCTTCTACAAATGCAAAGGGGCATTGGGAACCACAGTCTCCTGTGGAGGTCCTGAGAGTCTCAGACAACCTATGGATGAGCTGTGTGATGTAAGGGTTGCCCCTCTGTGTAGAAGTATAAACTCTTTAGGAATACAAATAACCACTTATTATCTGCCTAGTTTTCTGGGTATCCCTACCTAGATTCAATAAAAATATACTTATAACATGGCATATTAACTTCTCATTAAGCTTTCCCAATTTTTTTTTAATAGATTCATATGCCAAGCTAAATACAAGAGGCAAGCTGTGTTCTCCGTGAGACCATTTGTAAGCATTCCAACACAAAGAACAGAAATATTACTTTAAGATACTCCTAGGGATTCCTGGCTGGCTCATCCGGTAGAGCATGTGACTCTTGATTTCAGGGTCTTGAATTGATGCCTCATTTTGGGTTCATAGTTTACTTAAAAAAAAAAAAAAAAAAAGAGGGGCGCCTGGGTGGCTCAGTGGGTTAAGCCTCTGCCTTCGGCTCGGGTCATGATCTCAGGGTCCTGGGATCGAGCCCCGCATTGGGCTCTCTGCTCAGCGGGGGGCCTGCTTCCCTTTCTCTCTCTCTGCCTGCCTCTCTGCCTGCTTGTGATCACTGTCTGTCCAATAAATAAATAAAATCTTAAAAAAAAAAAAAAAAAATACCCCTAGATGGTATCTGCATGGAATCTGCACAGGATGGCTATGGAAAGATGAAGAGGCAAGAGTGAGTGTGTCCGGGACGCCTGGGTGGCTCAGAGGGTTAAGCCTCTGCCTTCCGCTCAAGTCATGATCTCAGGGTCCTGGGATCGAGTCCCGCATCGGGTTCTCTGCTCAGCAGGGAGCCTGCTTCCCCCTCTCTTTCTCTGCCTGCCTCTCTGCCTACTTGTGATCTCTCTCTCTCTGTCAAATAAATAAATAAAATCTTAAAAAAAAAAAAAAGAGTGAGTGTGTCCTTATAAAGCCTGGGGTTGAGAAAGTTCAAGGAAAGATAGCAAGAGTGATCCAGTCCCAAAGTAGTTCTTGCTGAAATTTTCAAATGAATGAACAGTAGATGACTTTTTTACCAGAGTAAGTATACAGAATATTAGATGTGCCTACTTTTGAAAGAGAAAGAGAGGAACTTTCGTTTAAAAAAAGGTAGACTCTGGAAAAGACTCTTCAGCTTTCTTTTCATTGGAACTTGATCCTCACTAAAGCAGAGAAGTGTTAGGACTAGCAGCAGATTAAAAAAAAAAATGAATGAACTCTTTCAGGCTCTGATCTTTGGCTTATTAGATGTATAAGTTGGATATTTTAGATAGCATGAGTGATCAATACCATCTCTTCTCTTACACTTGGTTAATTTAATCAATAGTTACATGCTATATGCTCCCTTCAGAAGGGACAGAAAAGAAGGAAATCAGCATTTACTGAGTAGTTTTCATATGTCAGACACATTATTTTCTTCATTACTTTGCCTTTCCTCCCACCCAGCCTTCTTCATAAAGTATAAACAACCATTTCTGCAATAGACAAATCAATGTAGAATCTTTTTTTCATCTTCTCAGCTACCTGGAAATTGTGCATTAATTTTTTCTTTTTTGTAGAGGAGTGATTCAGGAGAGGATCCAAGTTTCAGAATGACTATTCTGGCCTTGATTCACTGAGGGCACTTGTCTAAGTATTGAGACGGCTATTTTCATGCAACCCTAATTAAGGAAGTATGTTTCCCATTTCCACACTCATCCAACCATCCAAAAGAGCCCTAGGATTACATGTATGAAACATTTGAAGCCTGTCATTTTTTAATAGTTATTAATTCAGCACAAATATTTTTTTAGATTTATTTATTTGAGAGAGAGAGCACAGGTGTGTGCACAAAACCTGAGCAGGGAGGAGGGGCAGAGGGAGAGGAAGAAGCACAGTGCCCACTGAGCAGGGAGCCAGAGGCAGGACTCCATTCCAGGATCCCGAGATCATAATTTGAACTGAAGGCAGACATTTAACCAACCGGACCATCCAGGTGTCCAAGCACAAACATTTAAAAATTTAAACAAACTTGGGGTGCCTGAGTGGCCCAGTCAGTTAAGTGTCTGACTCTTGATTTCGGTTCAGGTCGTGATCTCAGGGTCTTGAGATGGAGGCTCGGAGCTCTGTGCTAGGTGGGGAGTCTGCCTGAGAGTCTCTCTACCTTTCCCTCTGCTCCTCCCCATCTCTAAAATAAATAAAATCTTTAAAAAAATTTTTTTAAACTATCAAGGTCTGTAGCCATTTTTATTGAAAAGGACCCTTAACTGCAATAAAACTCAAGTGAATCTCATTGATTGAAAGACAGAAGTCACAGAGCATCTGGCTGGCTCAGTCAGTAAATCACGCAGCTCTTGATCTGAGGTCATGAGTTCGACCCCTATGCTGAGCATAGAGATTGTCTAATAATAATAAAAAAGGCAGGAGTCTCAGTGCCTTATCAGTGAGCTATGGAAATAAATATCTGTAAGTATAACCTCAACACAGAAAATATCAGGTATGATAGAGAAAAAAAGTAGGCTAGTTCAGAATCTATTTTGATATATCTCCTTGAAACAAAATTTCTGCTAATAATTTTTAAAAATGAGAAATGTTGTGCTCTATCAGTAGAGCATGCGACTCTTGATCTTGGGATCCTGAGTTCAAGTCCCACATTGGGCATAGGGCCCATTTAAAAAAAGAAAACAAGACAAAAATATTTTTTTTAAAAAATCACAAGTATGTGTTTTCATGAGCAAAAGTCAAATCTTCTGGCCATATTATGATTACACTAATAGCAAATCCTGACTAAACTTTTCCTAATGGAACTACTTTATTGTACATTTATCTGCCCTTGCATTCAAAGTGAGTTGTAGTCCTTCATGCATGAATGATAAATGTATACACAGAAAATAATTACAGCTATTAGTAAAATAGCAGTAGATTTTAGGGAGATACGTCCAGACTATTTTCACAATTTTCTAGATTACTAAAAGTTGTCACAGTACACCTACTCCTGGACGTGTCTCCCTAAAATTTCAATTATTTATAGACAATATCAATGTGATTAAAAAGCAGACTTAGCACAATTTCTTTATAGACTTTTAAAACAACATGTATCTAAATTCTGCCATATGAAGAAATACTACTAGATAATCCTGATAACTGCTTTCCCCTTCCTAAAGTTATAAAATCTACAAAGGAGGGACCCAGAGGTTCCATTCCCTAAGTACTGTGTTGCAGGTAACCAGACTATTTTCACAATATTCTAGATTACTAAAAGTTGTCCAGGACTAGATGTACTTTGGAGTAGTTTAAAAAGCCTACCTGGGAATGTTGGAGGGCACATATTTTTTAAAAACATGGTTTTTGACTTTTGAAAATATAATTTGACTATAAACTTAATTTTTTCTTTTTTTATTGAATTGTATAATTAACATATAATGTTATATTACTTTTAGGTGTACAATATAATGATTCAATAATTCTATACATTGCTCAGTGCTCATCAAGATAGGTGTGTACTCTTAATTCTCTTTACCTATTTCACCGCCCTCTCCCCCCAGCTTCCTCTCTGGCAACCATGAGTTTGTTCTCTGTATCTAAGAGTCTGTTTTCTTGTTTGTCTCTTTTTTACTTCGTTTGTTTCTTAAATTCCACATGAGTGAAATCTTATGGTTTCAGTCTGACTTATTTCATTTAGCATTATACTCTCTAGGTCCATCCATGTTGTCATGCCATCCCTGCCATACAAATGGCATGATCCCATTCTTTTTTTATGGCTGTGCAATATTTATCTATAATTATATCTATATCTGTATCTTCTTTATCCATTCATCTATCAGTAGATTCTTAGGTTGCTTCCATATGTTGGCTATTGTAAATAATGTTGCAATAAAGATAGGAATGTATGTATCTTTTTTTTGCATTTATCTTTTTGAATTAGTGTTTCATTTTCTTATAAATCTTTTTTTTTAAGATTTTATTTATTTATTTGACACAGAGGGAGAGTGAGGTAGTGGCAGGCAGAGGGAGAAGGAGAAGCAGGCTCCTCCCTGAGCAGGGAGCCCAGTGTGGGACTCGATCCCAGGACCCCAGGATCATGACCTGAGCTGAAGGCAGGCTCTTAACCTGCTGAGCCACCCAGGTGCCTGTGTTTTCATATTTTTTGAATAAATACCCAGTTACTGGAATTATTCAATCGTAGGGTAATGTGGTAATCTCATTGTGGTTTTGATTTGCATTTTCCTGGTGATTAGTGATGTTGAGCATCTTTTCATCTGTGTTTTGGCCATTTCTATGTCTTCTTTGGAAAAGTGTCTATTCAGGTCCTCTGCCCATGACTTTAATTGGATTATTTGTTTGTTTGTTTTTTGTTTTGGTGTTAGGTTGTATGAGTTCTTTATATAGTTTGAGTATTAACTTCCTTATAGGATATAGCATTTGCAAATATCTTATCTCATTCAATAGGTAGCCTTTTTTGTTTTGTTGATGGTTTCCTTTACTGTCCAAAAGCTTTTGTGTTGGTGTGGTCCCAATAGTTATACTTTTGTTTCCCTTGCCTGAGGAGATATTTCTAGAAAAATGTTTCTATCAAAGAAATTGCTACCTTTGTTTTCTTATAGGAATTTTATGGTTTCATGTCTCACATTCAGGTCTTTAATCCATTTTGAGTTTATTTTCTGAGTGGTGTAAGACAGTGATCCAGTTTCATTCTTTTTCATGTAGCTGTCCAGTTTTCCCAACACCATTTGTTAAAGAGACTGTCTTTTCCCCCATAGTAAATTCTTGCTACTCTTGCCATAGATTGACTATATTAGAAACTACTTTATACACAAATTAACTATATTGACTATATATGAAACTACTTTATTGTACATTTATCTGTCCTTGCATTTAAAGTGAGTTGTAGTCTTTCATGCATGAATGATAAAAGTATACCCAGAAAATAATTACAGCTATTAGTAAAATAGCAGTAGATTTTGTAACTTTAGGAAGTGAAAAGCAGTTATCAGGATTATCTAGTAGTATTTCTTCATATGGTAGAATTTTTAGGGAGACATGTCCAGGAGTAGATGTTCTGTGACAACTTTAGTAATCTAGAAAATTGTGAAAATAGTCTGGCTTTTAACTAACCATATATATATGTGGTCAAGGTTAGGAAACTGGAGTAGACCAAAAAAGAAATTTGATTACCACCGAAGAACTTTTCAAAGAAAAGATCCTGCCTTCTTCCTACAAACTAATCAAATTTAAAACCCAGTGTTTGGAATTTTCTGGCTGACCTCAGCTGAAATGAAAATGCCAGGGAGACGAGGAAGGTGCAGTGATGACAGATTTGTATAGTTCTAGGGTTTTTGGTTATTGTCAACAAACTTTGGAAGATCAAATCAAGAGCCCTTGAATGTCCTTTGATTAATTTAGAAAGAGAATGGATATGCAGAGGGAAGTAACAATCTTTGCCTCCAAATTTTGACTGGGGTCCAGCAAAACCTAGAACACACACCTCTTAAATCTGAGTGTGGAGTGCTTTCACATTTTAAATTTCTGTGTTAGAATACTATATTTTGCCAAACTCTTCAGTATATTTAGTTCTCTTGTGATGTTTGGTTAAATGTGGCTGCAGAATAATTTAATTGGTGAATGCCTCTGGTCAGTGGTCTGTTTCTATATTATTTTATTTCTCTTAATATCTGCTTTATGAGATTTAAATGATACACCATAAATACTACCTATGATGTGACTTTTCATCTTTTTTAATTTTTTAAAAATATTTATTTACTTATCTGAGAGAATGAGAGAGAGAGAGAGAGAGAACATGAGCTGGAGGGGTAGAGGGAGAGGGAGAGAAAAATCTCAAGTCCAACTCCGTGCTGAGCATGGAGCCCATGTGGGGGCTTGATCCTAGGACCCCGAGATCATGACTTGAGCTGAAACCAAGAGTTGGATGCTTAACCAACTGTGCCACAAGATTCATTATGTGACTTTTTCAAGTGTACAATTCATGGGGCACCTGGCTGGCTCAGTCGGTGGAGCAAGTTACTCTCAGTCTGGGGATTGTACTTTTGAGCCCCACACTGGGTGTAGAGGTTACTTAAAAATAAAATCTTTAAAAGAATGAAGTGTACACTTCAATGCTTTTTAGTATATTCACAGAGTTGGCACCCATTACTACTATGCAATTTTAGAGCATTTTCATCACTCCCAAAAGAAACCCTATATCCAAAAAAAAAAAAAAAAAAGAAACCCTATATCCATTAGGAATCACTTCCCCATTTCTCTCTTCCCCAAACCGCTGGCAATTTTGCCTATTATGGACATTTCATATAAACGGGATTGTATGTGGTCTTTTATGACTGAGCTCTTTTATTTAGCTTACTTTAAAGATTCTTCCATGTTGTACCATCAGTACTTCATTCCTCTTTATGTCTGAATAGCTCTGTCATATCGATATCCATATCTTGCTTATGCTTCTATCACCTGATGGAATTTGGGTTGTTTCCACTTTATGGCTCTTATGAATCAGACTGCTATGAACACTCATGCACAAATTTTTGTGTAGCCCTGAGTTTTCATTTCTGTCTTGTATATATCTCAGAGTGGAATTGCTGAGTTATATGATAACTCTAGGCTTAAGATTTTGAGGAACTACACAACTCTTTTCCAAATTGGCTGTTCCTTATTAAGATTCTACCAGCAATGCATTAGGGCTTCCATTTTGCTGCACCCTTACAAGCACTTGTTATTGTCCTTGATTTTAAGTCATCCTGGTGGGCATGAAGTGGTATCTCATTATGGTTTTCATTTCCATTTCCCTGATGGTAAAAGATGTTGAGCATCTTTTCATATGCTTATTAATCATTTATATATCATCTTTGGAGAAATGTCTATTTAAATCTGTTGCCAATTTTTAAATTGGATTATTTGTTTATTGTTGAGTTACACGAAGCTCCTTATCAAATGTGTGATTTGCAAGTATTTTCTCCCATCTGTTGGCAATCTTTAACTTTCTTTTTTTTTTTCAAAAAAATTTTAAAAGACTTTATTTATTTATATGACAGACAGAGAAAGCTCAAGCAGTAGTGGGGAGAAGGAGAAGCAGGCTCCCCACTGAGCAGGGAGCCTGGCTCAGGACCTGATTCCAGGACCCTGGGTTCCTGGGAACCAAAGGCAGACACTTAACCAACTGAGCCAACCAGATGCCCCAATCTTTTAGCTTTCTTAATGGTGTGTCTAAAGTACAAAAGTTTTTAGTTTTGATAAAGCACCATTTTTCTTTGTTGTTCATACTTTTGTTATCATCTTTAAAAACCGTTGCCAAGCCCAAATTCACAAAGATTTACTCTTGTTTTCTGTTAACAGTTTTATAGTTTTAATGGCTAATATTTAGGTTGATAATCCCTTTTTTCTTAAAAGATTTTATTTATTTATTTGTTATAGAGAGAGAGAGCGAGCACAGGCAAACAGAGTGGTAGGCAGAGGCAGAGGGAGAAGCAGGCTCCCTGCCGAGCAAGGAGCCCAATGTGGGACTCGATCCCAGGTCGCTGGGATCATGACCTGAGCCGAAGGCAGCTGCTTAACCAACTGAGCCACCCAGGCGTCCCTGATAATTCCTTTTGTGTTAATTTTTGTATATGGTGTTTTTGTACTCTTAATTTTCCTAGTGCAATAATAAAATCATTGTGAATCCTGGGTATCTCTCCAAAGAGGGTTCAAAGACCTCAGCAATTCACAGTGGGACAGATTGAACTCTTTGGGCTGGATTGCCATTGTAGTTGTAAACCATGTATTCTAGAAGGAGTAATAAATTGTATCAATGCTTCTTTTGTTTGTATTTGTCATAGATAATTTACAAAATGACCCCAGTTGATTGATGACTACTCTCCCCTTTAGAGCTGGGTATAAATAATTGAATTAGGAATTGGTACATTTAGGAATGATATTTCCACGTTCCTAACAGACACTATTCTGCCTTCATGGGAATTTTCACTATAAACTTTCAATTTTGGTCAATCATAAAATTAAAGTTAGTTCAATACAATCAGAAGTAGCCCAAACTGAATGAATGTAAACTGATAGAGACACTGTGGAAAATAGTTTGGAGTTTCCACAAAAAATTAAAAATAGGAAACCCTGTGGTCCAGTAATTCCAGTAACTGGGTATTTATCCAAAGAAAATGAAAACACTAAATCAAAAAGATATATGGACACCTATGTTCATTGCAGCATTGGTTGCAATAGCCAAGATATGAAAGCAATGTAAGAGTCTATTGATAAATGAATGGATAAGGAAGATGTGTGTGCGCGCGCGCGCACACACACACACACACACACACACACACATCATGTAGCCATAGAAGGATATATAACCCACCCAAAGAAGGATGGGGTCATGCCATTTGGGACAACATAGATGGACCTAGAGAATACAATGCTAAGTGAAATAACTCATATTGCAATCAAAACAAAAACAAAAACAGTGAGTAAACAAACCAAAAGCAGAATCAGACCTAAAAATACAGAAGATAAACTGATGGTTGCTAGAGCAGGGGGAATGGGTTATGGGAAAAATGGGTGAAGGGGGGCAGGAGATACAGGCTTCCAGTTATGTAATAAGTAAGTCACAAGAATAAAGGGCACACCATAAGGAAAATATAAACAATAACAACCCCAACTGGGGGGGAAAAAAACCCTTTAAGCTAACAAAAACTGGATTATCATAATTAAAACAGCTGTTGAGAAATTCTAAATGCCTCTTTCCAATTTTGCATACATGTATCCATTTATTAAATGCAGGAATTT
This sequence comes from Taxidea taxus jeffersonii, assembly GCA_003697995.1. Lineage (NCBI taxonomy): Eukaryota > Metazoa > Chordata > Mammalia > Carnivora > Mustelidae > Taxidea > Taxidea taxus. Next base: position 18,872 of record RCUC01156647.1, read on the forward strand.
TTAAAAATCACAGAAATAGGGCTGAAGAGATCTTAAGAGTGTATATCTTCTAGCTCTTAACCTCCAGGTAGCAAAGTTATCATTTTCCCAACTTTTTCTTGGTTTCATTTCTTGGCTTTCTCAGTTTTGGTTTTTTTCTCAGGTGGCCTTGTTTTAGTGGAGGTCTCTGGCAGCAAAATAAAATAGTTATCCTTAAAACTGTCAGTCTAAGAGGAAATTGCTTCTCTTTCCTAATCATTCTATTTCTACCAGTTGTCCCAGAATTGTGTCTGCTTGGCTTGACATGGAGTTGTGTATATAGGTCCATGTATAAATAAACTTCTCCCTTCCATCCGGAGAAGTTATGTGAGCTCCTGGGATGATATTGTTGGTAAGTGACCCTGGTTAGTGACACCACTAAACTGTTCTCTGTGTCAGCCCCATCCTACTCTGTGTACCTCACCATAACTGGCTTGAGTCTCTTCAGACTATGGGACAATATTGGATTTCTAACATCTCTTTTAATTCTATTATAGACCCTTTCTTATCTTATAAGCTATTTCATGTGCTATAACTTACAATTTTTATTATGTGTACACTTTTTTTCTCTGAAGTAAGTTTAAATTTCTTGAGGTTTTCAGCTGTGATTTATGTATTTTTTTTTACGTTTTTATGCATTTTTAAAATATTTTTTTAAGTTAACAATTTCTTCCATATAGTAGGCACCTGGCAAAAATTTGAGCCACCTGACTTGACACTGAAGCAGAGAGCAGAATCCTCCATATAGAATATGAAAATGAGAAGGGAGTCCAATGTGAGCCCCAACCAGAGGAAGGAGAGTAAAATATCTAACAGGACCATGAAATTCACAGTTCTAAATCTGAATAAAGCAATTCAACCACATAAAAAGTACCAATGAAAACTTATGCTTCTTTTTATGATATAAAATACATACAAAAGACTTCCTGGAATGTTTTGTGAGAGAAGACTCTTCATTCACTTCTCAAACTGAAGGGTGTCCATGGGCAAAATGGATCCAGGTTCAGAACACGTTAGATATAGTAGGAGTGGATTTATTCCAGGGAGAGTTTTCATTTTTATCAATATAATTTGTAAAGTTATAGATGAAAAACCTTTAGATAGAGAACATTTTAAAGAGTACATAAAGACTTATATAATATCTTTAAGACTATAGTTACACAATATTAATCATTTTTATAAAAAAACATTAAGGGAAAAAATTTTTAAATATTTTATTTATTTATTTATTTATTTCGAGTGCACAAGAGCATGAACTGAGGCACAGGCAAAGAGATAGGGAGGGAGAGAATTTCAAGCAGACTTCATGCTAAGCCCAGAGCAAGATGCGGGCTCAGTCTCACAACCCTGAGATCATGACCTGAGCTGAAATCAAGAGTCGGATGCTTAACTGACTGATCCACCCATGTGTTCCCATTGAGGGAGAATTTTATTTTTTTAAAAAAGATTTTATTTATTTATTTGACAGAGAGAGAGAGTGCACATCAAGGGGTAGCAACAAAGGGAGAAGCAGGCTCCCTGTTGAGCAGGGAGTCCAATGCCATGCTGAGCTTGATTCCAGGACTCTGGGATCATGACCTGAGCCCAAGGCAGATGCTTAACTGACTAGGCCACCCAGACGCCCTTAAATAGTTGTTTCTAACCGATGCAGAATGTGATCTACACAAGGGCAGGGATGTTATCTGTTGATATGCCACATTCCTAATTCTTAGCACAGGGCTTTGGGCTTAGTAGTTATTCCCAAGATATGTGTTAATACACGAATGGATTTTTTACTAAAAATAGCATCAAAGAAAATTAAAATCATAAAACTATTATTCAAAGGTATACTTCCTGTAGCAAAGTGAGGTACAAGTTCCATTGTTGCCTTAAAGCTCGCAGAATCAGCTGAAAATTAATAATTAATTAATTAAGAGAAAGCAGAATGAACTATTGGCAAAATTATTTGGTCAAACAACATTCCTGGGCATTGCGAGTATCCACAGTACACAATGATGAAGAGCGGTTACTCTCATCTTCCAGCATGACATATGAAGAAGGACTCAACAAGTTATTTATTACTGACAACAAACTGCAGGAATTGGGTGATCATTTTGTGAACTGTGGTGTAAAGCTAGAGAAGAGGCATGTTTAAAGTAGCTTTGAGTAGCTAGGAAGTATGTTGTTATAGGAATAAAAGAAGTTCAGCAGTCACCAATAGGCTTCCTATTTTTGCTTTGGTCATTTGAGGACAGAGTGAATACTCTAAAGATGATTAAGTTATGACCTCTAAATATATATTTTTTAGCATATGTTGTGTGAAGAAAGATGTACAAGTACAACATTCTTGTCTTCTCCACCAAAGTATAAAAGTACTTGTTATCAGGGGAAAGGTGGTCACATATAAGTTTTAGAAATGAGAAATGGGACACTGATAATGCCAGATAATTATTTCTCACCAAGTATAGCTTAGCAATATGTTCAATATCTAAAATAGACTAAATTTACTTCAGGGATAAAATATAGTAGTTTCTAATGTTGAAGACACCAGTATTTCTTGAGAAGACTGAACTATGGCACAAAACATAAGTCTTGCACAACAGTTGACTTTCTTTCTTTGGAGGAAAATATCAGTGATTCATTATTGGGAATACTTAAAAATAGCATCCAAAAGTTGCTACAAAATATGAAAAAATATCCAGCAGATCTCACAATGTCTTCTTTGCTAGCAGGCTATGTTCTTCTCTTTGTAGGCCCCATCACTAATTGGGTGATTTGCTGTAAAAAGAGAGATCTGGAATGATATTGCAGCTCTCTCTGGCTCCCATGTTATTGCCCTTGCCCTGGAATTTTTCTTCACCTTGGCTTGCTTAGCAGATTGCCCAAACTGTGCATGAGTTCTAGTCTCTGAAACCTGGGTTCAGTTTCCATCTCAACTCATCTGGGACAAGCTCCTGCAAGCATGCTGCTTTCCTTTGGCCCATGCTTAGTGCCCTCGTAAGTGGGATTCTGCCTGATTTCAGCTAGCTGCTGGTTTTTTCCCCACTGTTTGAGATGGAAATGCTCTGATTTAATGCCACATGGTGGGCATTCAATGCCCTCCCAGACTGTGAATTCCTACTGCTTTTCTTTGCCTCTCCTGTCTAACCTTATTATTTCAGAAGATGTTAGTTTCATTATCTTGTTCACACTAAATACAATCATCCAGGAATTATTCAGAGGAAGACATTGGCTGGTTGCTCTGTCTGGTTACCTGGAATTTATTCCAATTTTTGAAAACATAGAGGAAGCAGAGGTCAATTTACTTTTTACGATTTATCAAAGACTCAACATTTCATGAGAAATGAACAATAGACTTTGGTCAGGAATCCCTACTGACGTTATAGGAAATAAATGTATTGAATTAAGCAAAAACTTTATCAGAATGGGTTCCTAATTCCAACTCAAACCTTTGCTGCAATAGTTTTGGTAATGATCCTCTTTTTTGTGATGTATAAATATCTCATAATTATACCTATCTTGACATACACAGTCTCGGTGTACTGGGACTTCACCATCCTGAGATTGTCTCAAGTAATTTGAAAGACTGAGAGGGTGGTGCAGACCAGCAAGTATACTCTAGAGTCAAGAGTTGTATTTAGGGGCGCCTGGGTGGCTCAGTGGGTTAAAGCCTCTGCCTTCGGCTCAGGTCATGATCCCAGGTTCCTGGGATCGAGCCCCGCATCGAGCCCCGCATCGGGCTCTCTGCTCAGCAGGGAGCCTGCTTCCTCCTCTCTCTCTGCCTGCCTCTCTGCCTCCTTGTGATCTCTGTCTGTCAAATAAATAAATAAACTCTTAAAAAAAAAAAAGAGTTGTATTTAGCTGGTCCACAGTTAGATAGTGGAGCCAATGGTTTATGGAAGTCACCCATTCAAATGGTTAATGTCTTTGTGGTGTTGTTGCTACATGTGGAGTATCACATTTTGAATATCATCCATGCCTGTAATAATTCTTGAGGATTTCTGAGCCTTCTAATCATTCAACATATTTCTCCAAATTAACAATAGGAGACTGGCCTACTGAATCACTAAAGGATGCTTTCTATAGACTTGCTTCTGTCTCTATCTGAATTTGAAGGCAGTTAAGAATGCTCCTGTGTCTCCACCAACCAGGTCCAGGTTAGCCTTTCCTAGATGCCATGGAACTGGACAAAACTGGGTTTTTAGCATATAAGTTAGGTTCTGAAATTAGTGTCATCTCAGATTTAATGTGCAAATGTTCATTATGGCTAACTGTGAAGATTTGTTCATGGGAAACTAGCACAGAAGCAATTTCACAAAAAGATACTCTCTTTTTAGGTCAAAGATGGTTTTCTTTTCTTTTTTCTTTATTTATTTATGATTTGAAAGAGAGCACCTGTTCATCCAAGGAGGAGAGAGAGAGAGAGGAAGAGCATGAGCACGTGCCTGGAGGGAAGGTGGGAGTCAGAGGGACAGGGAGTAAAAGTCTTAAACAGACTCCACATTGAGCATGGAGCCTGACTTGGGGCTCGATCTCACAACCTTGAGATCATGACCTGAACTGAAACCAACAGTCAGATGCTTAACCGACTGTACCCCCCAGGTGCCCCAAAAGCTTGTTTTCTGATGCAGCTTTTCTATGCTTTCATGTCAACCATAGAACTTGGGTCCTATGATAGAGGGGGAAAAAATAGGCTGTCTTTGAAGAGAATAAATATTAACAGCTAAGTATTTTGTTAGAATTATTACTTGAGGTTATATAGGGGGTACAAATATCAATATAAAAAAATTCAGGATTCCAAGAAGCATAATTTCATTTTTCTTTAACTCAGCTCAAATTCTCTTTCAGGCTCTGACCTCACAAGGGGTGACAGACAATACTCATAGTCAATTTGGCAGGGACTGCATCTAAACTGAGGGGTTTACACAGTATCCGGGTGTCAGAAGAAGGGGGTAGAGTACTTGATCTCTGCTCCTCCTCTACCACACTGCCTCCCCCAAGATTTCTAATCTGCACCCTTCCTCAATGGCATACATCCCCACAAATTGCTGCTGAGTCAATCTTGGCCTATCAGCAAGGCCTCTAGGCCTGATGGTTTCTGTTGTCTCTGTACCCTTTTGGGTGTCTAGAAATCATCATGTTGGGTTTCCAGAACCTTCATGGTACTATGTAAGGCTTCACTGTCCATTATGGCAGCTACAGCCACATGTGCCTGTTTAAATTTAAATTAATTATGATTAAATATTAACACTCCAGTTTCTCAGTTACATTTCAAGTGCTCAATAACCCCAAGTGGCTAGAGTCTACTACATTGACAGCTAGATATAGAACATTTTGTTCATCACAGAAAGTTCTATTGAACTGTACTCTAAAGTCTTGGCTGAACTAGACACATAGTTCAACTTTTTCTTTTCTTTAGGATCTTGCCTCTTCCCTTTGGCCCTAATAAGGAAAAAGAACATTAAGTTATCTCTCTCAGCTCTCAGATCCCATAGATAGATCCTGCTCCTTCAGTTGTTCCTTTCCATGGCTGGTGCCAGAATAGAGAATTGTGCAGTAAGCCCTATTCTCAGGGACCCACCAGCATCGAGCTTCTCAATACTTTCCTCCCAACTCTTCTTCTTTTTCCAGTTCAGGAAATCCATTTCTCTTCTTTGCAGAAGGAAGTTTTACTATTGTCTTTAGCACTGCTGTCCAATAGGAATATAACGTGAGCCATATGTATAATTTAAATTTTTCCTGTAGCCACATTAAAAAAGCAAAGTAACAGGTGAAATTAATTTTTAATGTCTTTTATTTAACCCAACATATCCAAAATATTATAATTTCAACACATAATCAGTATAAAAATTATTTAATAAGATATATTTCATTCTGTTTTTACATGTTAAGACTTTGAAATTAGTGTGTATTTTATACTTACAGCACATCTCAGTTTGAACTAGCCATATTCAACTAACCATATTGAACACTAGTGTTCAGTAGTCACCTGTGGCTAGAGGTTATCCTACTGAACAGTGTAGGTCTCTAGAAGGATCCATTTCATTACTCCCTAAAGGGCTAGGATTTTGAACTCAAAAACCAGGGGGAAATTCCCTGTTTCTCTGTGTTCTATTATATTCCTTTCCTGAAACAATGAGCAAAGACCAGCCTACATGAGGATGAGTGAGATGCTCAGAGTGTCCTAGGGTGGGGTCTAGGAGGAGAAAGGCCAATAGGATAAAAAGAAGTACTTGGGAAAACAGCTGCTACAGAGAACATCAGTTAATATTTTGAAAGTATTAACTTGCCACAGTGAGTTTTTTGTTTTTCTGAACATAAGAATTGATGTAGGATCATCAGGAGTAAATTTGTTTACTGTGGGCTTGAAAGAAATAATTTCAGGGTGCCTGGATGGCTCAGTTGGTTACATGGCCAACTCTTGATTTTGGCTCAGGTTGTGATCTCAGGGTGGTGAGAGAAAGCCCCTCATTGTTCTCTGTGCTGCACATGGAGCCTGCTTGAGATTCTCTCTCTCCCTCTCCATGTGCCCCTCTCCACAAACTGTGTCTCTCTTTCTCTCAAATAAATAAATAAATCTTAAAAAAAAAAAAAAGAAAGTCATTAGCAGTTAAAAATTGCAGTAGTGTTGTATACAGTCTAACTGCTATGGTAACTGGAAAACAATGCAAATGCCTGGAGTGCTATTATTGGGAGTAAATCTTAGTACTAGGAGTAAGGCACAGATAAGTTCTATTAGTAGTTAAATCCTGCAATAATACCTCTGACAATTTTTACTGCAAAACTGTAAAACCTAAGTATAAAAATTTTATAGCCAGGAATGATCATAATTCAAGCCTTTGGTTGCATTTCATAGACTAGAATCTCCATTTTGGGGGCTTCTGAAACAGTGACTAGCAAAGCTGTTTCATGGAAAATAAGTTCTGTATTTTCAAAATTGTCATGGCAAAGAAGAGTGGACGTTTTGGGATGGCATTTTCCACTTGTTTCTTCATATTCCATCTTCACTATAAGCTTGATGATATTTAAAGCCAAAATTGAAATTATTTTAAATGTTAAATCTTCTGTTAAATAAAACACCTATAAATTTTTGCATTCAACACCTGGGTCAAATGAATAGTTCAATCAAAGTAACATACACTCATGAGTCTATTACACATAGATTAACCCTGGGATGGAATGAAGTGGTACATCAAGACCTGAGAAAATAAGGGATTAGAAAAGGGTTTGAGGTGCAGTTCCCCTGTGGAAGTGGGGGGAGGGTCAGAAGGATATACACACTGGTAAGTAGAGAGAATGGGGAGGCCTTAAGGAAGATGCAACTTCCAGCATGCCAAAAGATCTCAGCTAATACATTGTGTGAAAGGTGGTCATGAAGACTGAGAGTAAGTGAATTCTTAGTAATTATTATAAAATCTTGAGTCCACATAAGTTATTGGTTTTCCAGTCTTGGCAATTACTGAGTCAATGAGAGAGGAATAATGCTAAATGCACTGTTTCTTTAGTCCTAAAGTAGTTACATTCAGTAGCAACAAAGTATTGCCCAACTATTCTTGAAGGTCTGGTTGTTTTTTCCTTGACTGTTTATGAAACAAACACAATGGTGTACATTATGAATTACCATTTATTGACTGTTTACGATGTATTAAGTTCTTTGCCTACACATCTTCCATCTTAACATCCTAGAAAGGCAGGCCTGGTTGTTTGACAGAATAAGAAGCTGAGACTTACAGAGGTTAAGTAATTTGTGTTATTTTCTTGCATGTTTGCTGAACATCTGTTTCTGAAAACTCTTTTGGGAATAGGGATTGTATCTTTAATGTACTGTTAATAGTATTTATATGATCAATACTCAGTGATTTTCAATAATTTTCAACTAAGCAGATGAAAAAGATCTTAAGATAGTCCATATGGAAGATTCTTCAATAAATTTAGTTAGCAGACAGATTATTTAAAAAAAAAAAGTTATGAGAAACGAAGTAGCTGTTTGCTGGAGCCTCCAGGAGCCAGCCTTTGAACCTGAGCTCAGCAGCAGAACAATGTCAAGGTCTGGTCTTAATTACTTCATTTAAAAATAAAAACTATGTATTTATTTTAAAGAGAGTGAGCAAAGGGAGAGGGCGCCAAGCCAACTCCCTGCTGAGTGGGGAGCTGGACATGGGGCTTGATCCCAGACCCTGAGATCATGACCTGAGCTGAAATCAGGAGTCGGATACTTACCCAACTGAGCCACCTAGGTGCCCCATTAATTACTTCATTTTGAACGTTGGCCTCTTCTTAGCTACCTGTGCAGCTAGAATGAAAGAGTTTACATCCAAGAAAAATACTTCCCCGAAAAAGAAAAGCTGTCTTATAAGAAACTCTTTGTCAGTCTCTTGAGAAAATTCTCTAGGGGTTCTATATACTCCTCCTTATTCTTCTTCTTATTCCTCCTCCTCCAAAAAAAAAAAAAAAAAAAAAAGATGTATTTAAAACTGATTGCTTTTTTATATTTTAAGATATATTTATTTAGAGAGAGTGTGTTTGGGGGGCAGGTGTTTGGGGGAGGACTAGAGGGAGAGGGAGAGAGATAATCTCAATCAGACTCTCTGCAGAGCACAGAGCCAGATGTGGGGCTGGATTTCACCACTTTGAGAGCATGACCTGAGCTGAAACTGAGTTGGATGCTTAAGTGGGCGCCACCCAGGCGGCCCCAAACTAATTGCTTTTAAGATAATTTCTTTACAATAAAGTCTCTCGCTCTCTTTTTAAGGATGAGACAGAATATTATATGAAACTAGGCTGACCACATAAGAAAGTTTGAAAAGTTCTGAAGAACAATAATAAATAGGATGCAAAACCCTCCTGATCATCATGTGGATTGTTCCTGAAGGGCAACTTAGATTAAAATAGTTTGACCATTTCTATAAAATTAGTCATTAAAAACCCCCATACACTCAAAGTCTGTTAATGATGCAGACTATATCACTATATGAGATCATAATGGCTGTAAGTTGTAGTGATTTAGTAAACCACTCAGGAAGGACACTTGAGAACTCTTAAGATGCACAGAAAATAAGAATCAATATAAATATTATGGTTATCTTAATATTTAAAAATTAAGACTGTAGCAAAATAAGTGATATCTATGTCCTTTTCTGTAAAATGCACATTGTGTGCTTGGGGTATTTTTTTGATCACTTTATTCAAAATGGAAATAGTATTAGATATTGGATTCCAGCTTTCTGTCTCCCCATCTCTCCTGATTCTCCAGTCTTTCTCTTGCTTTTGTGTCTATAGATGGGATCAACTCTCACTCACCACTGTCCTCCTGTCCTGTCCTTCAAAGAATCCCTCCTTAGATCCTGATAACTTTCCAGTTACTTTGTCCATTCACTCTGCTCTCCATCCTTAGCAAGATTAACATTGGCTTAGTTGTTTCCGTGGCCCAACCTGCTTGTTTTCTTTTCATGTTAGCTACCTTCTCTTTTTTCAAACTATATGCTGATTGCTTATAGGGTGCTCTACTTCTCTGACCATTCCTCTTCAGTTTCTTTTCCACTTTACTTTGCTTATTCCTTAAATGTTGGGACCGCCCTCCCCATCATTCTTTGCGCTCTTTACACCAAGAGGTCTGTGAACCATCTAAAACTGAAAGCAGATTTTTGCGTTTTGTGATAGGATAAATTTCTCTCCTTGGGTTAGTGTCTATAGCTTTCATCATATTCTCAAAAGGATCCTTGGCTCTTTTAACAATGTTAAGTGTCCCTGCCCTCACAGTCTTCTTAGGTTATTTCATCTTCTTTGCCTAGAATCATCCTTTTTGTATGCTGGCCACTCCCGAATCATTTACAGGGGAAAAAAGAGCAAAGCAAGAAAAATAAACAAATGCTGAAGAATCAGAACAAAAAGAAATTGCACCATGAACAGTTCGTTTCTAGCTCAGCTTATTGTATCCCGTTGAGGACCAGTAGACTGAACGCTAGGCATGGGTTGTCAGGGTCATTACTTCAGTTTGTCAGGGAAAAAAACCCCAGGAGAAATCGGGTGAAACCAAGGCTTCGTGCGCAAACACCCTGGTTGCTAGTGGCGCAGGAATAGGCGCACCCAACTTCTAGGGTGGGGATAGGAGAGTACAGGAGAGAGAACCACAGCAGCCACGCTATCCACAGCTGCACCGAAGCTAGCCCCAGCTCTACTTTCAGACTCCAGCCAGAAACCCCGCCCGGCACCCAGCGCGCCTTTGACCGACATTCACCTTAAGCAACCATCGTCCCGTTCACTATAAACACTCCTTACTCCTCCCGCCTATCGTTTCCCTCTCCAAGCCAATCAGAAGAGTGGGCGGGATCGTCCCTGTTGGGTTCCAAATTTTTTTTTTTTAAAGGGTAGACTGTGCTCCGCTTTCCGGCTGGGGGAAAAACACCTCTAGAGCTAAGGGGTGGAGCCTATGTCATAGGCACCCAGGTCGGCCAATGAGGTGCCCCCACCACTGAAAGGCCCTGTCGCCGAGATGGGCGGGGCACGCGCAGTGCCGGGCCAATGGCGGCGGGGCGGACGGAGGTTGAGCCGCCGTGGGTAGGGTTAGTGTGAGAGGTGCGGCGGGGGAGGTAATGATGATGGTGGCGGAGGAGGAAGGCGGGGGAGGGGGTGGTGGGCACTGAGCGGCGGCTCTGGCAGGGTTTTGTAGGGTGGGGGACGGTCGCGGGGCGACTCCGTCCGGGAGGGGGCGGGCGTGAGGCGCGTCGTCCGCCAGAGGGGCTGCAGACCCCGGCTCCCGCGAGCGCGGCGGCTGGCTCGGCTGTTCCATGTGGCTCCGGCAGGGATGGAGGACTCGGTGGCGGCGGCGGCGGCTGCTGCTGCGGCGGCGACGGAGGAGCGGCGCTGAGGAGGGAACCGGGCCAGACTCAGCCCGACAGCGGGATTAGAGGTGTGAGGAGGGGGCGGGAGTGGACGTGCGGCGGGGTCGGGGCTTGGGGCCGGGCTGGGGTCTTCTGGCATCGCCTGGGTGACAGGGACCGCAGGCGAGCCACCGCCTGCCACCGCCGTGGGGCAGGGGTCTGGGCTCTGTGCATGAGGAAAGGAGGCTCCGGCGGACGGTTCCCTTCGAAGGGGGAGGGAGGCACCGCACCCCGCAGCGTGCACTTGCCCCGCTGGTCATTGCTTCACGCCCAGGCAGGAGTTTTCATTTCCCTTCGGATGGCAGCGAAGGCGGAGAGCCCGAGTGGCCTGGAGCCGGGACATTGCCCTCCCTCTGCCTTGAGATTTCCCTCCACTCCTTTCCCCATCCATTTCCCCCTCCGACTGAACAACAGCATTCCTCCTCGCTCCTTAATTTGTTCCAAGCACATATTCTAGGACTGGAGGCTATTATTTATCAGCTGAAAAACAAAGTTTATTTTGAAATGTTCCATTCCTCCCTCTGACTGGCAGTGGACATTAAACAGCATCCCTAGACTTTCCCGCTCTGCTCGCCTTTCTGTGATGCTAGGAGGGAGAAGTAGGGCCCCGACTTGGCGTTTCTCGATTGTTGTTGATGCTGATTACCTGATGTGTAGCTCCACGTCTAGGGTGTGAATTGTATTAATTTCTTCCTTGATGTCTTGCATCCTTGATGTTACTGGCTTTTGAGGTTGGTGTTTTGTTTCATTGTTTGAAAAACATGCAGAGAACTGAGGTTGTCTGTTGCAGTGTTATCTAACATGGGTGGTTAGTCACTCCTCATGCTTCTCTCATATTTTTCTCTCTTTGTTTTGCTTTTCAGCCCTCCAGATTACACATTATATAGTCCCTGAGGTGGAATGGTGATGTCTCCATGAGGGAACCTCCTCTCATTCATCCTGTCATGTGTATCATACTGTTTTTGACTGGGCCATTCATCTAAGATGGGATTTACCCTGTGAAACAGGGCGAAGACTTATGGACCCCAAACATCATTTCAAGTTGTAGTTGAGTTTTTTAAAGTACAGACATACACGCAAAGCTCCTTTGCTTTGGGCCCTCTGCTTTGTTAAAGCTGCTGTCTTGCTAACCCAGAACTGCTCCAGTGACTGACCATCATGGCTTCAGTTTGGAAGAGACTGCAGCGTGTGGGAAAACATGCATCCAAGTTCCAGTTTGTGGCCTCCTACCAGGAGTTGATGGTTGAGTGTACCAAGAAATGGTAAGACATGTCTGGGGGTAGAGTTTTCTGTGGCCTAAACTCACTGTGGCCTAAAGTCAGCTGACAGCTGACACACCTTTCTGTAGTGCACGAGTGTGTATAGGCTGGGCAGGGAACAGATTACTCTTAACAAGTATTGTGGTATATGCACTGTTGCTGCTGGTACCATCCCTGTGGGTTTTAATTACTGCACTTCAGTATGGCTCAAAGGAGTGTAACTCTGAGAGCTTACTAAGTACAGTAGATTCGGTCTTGAGGTCTTTCATCATTAGTGTTAGCATAACTTTGATTTTTTTGTAATTTGAAGGAGATACAGAGAATGCTATTGAAAATTGTAAACATGTATATGTGTTATTGTAACGTGCACGTTTTAATAGAGTTATAATTTAGAAATCTATATTCTTGTGGGGTGGTGATAATCTATTTTATTTTGTTCTTGATTATTCATTTGTCTTGGTTTAAAATAAATAATTTTTCATTATTTTAATAATGAAATGCCAGTCCATAATACAGCCTTAGAAATTCTTTTGTTATATGCTTACTCAGGCAACTGTATTTTATTTTAATTGCCTAATGGGATACATTTCTTGGCCAGACTTAAGGAAGCAATTAGTAGTTCTGGCCTACGATTTGCTTCTTTCTACTTGAGCAAAGTAAATTTAGGGCTTTCTTTTCACTGTCTTGAATGGTAAGCAAGAATTCTTATTTAGTAAGAGAAAAAGAGTTAATGTTAAACAAATGGTCCTTTGGGTTTTGACTTATTACAGTGTTTAAGTAGTATTACTGTGGAAATAAGCCCCATTTTATTGTCCACAAGGACTGTAATCTCATGTCTGTATTACCTCTCGTTTTCACATCCTTTTTATCAGATGAAAAAAATAACTTGCTCTGTTCTAGGACTCTTAAAGCATATTTGAATATTGGGAAACCAGTTTCTGAATGCTTTGCTCTTGGACTTGCTAGGAATGTTATTTTATGTGCAATTCAAGAAATGCATGCACTGATTACCTACTTTACACCAGGCACTTTGACTTTAGAATTGAATACGACATAATCCCAACCCTCAAGGAGCTCACAGTCCAGGGTAATGACAGTCATGTAAATAAATTCACTTATCACAGTACAGTAATACAAATATGTATTATGTAGGTATTTTAATCTGTCTCCATCACTTAACATTTGGTTATCCTTGGGAACAGGTTATTTTTTTCTCTATGATTTAGTTTCTATATCTGCAAAAGAAATAATGGTACCATTTCATAGGAAGAGTTATTGTGAAGATTAAATGAGTAATTTAATCCCCAATAAATGCCATTATTACTTACAAAGTTGGCAGTGGAGGAAATAACTCTTTAAGGGTAGAGGGAAAGGTCTTGGGATGACTTCCTGGGATCTGAGGTGGGTTCTGAAAGATTCATAGCAGTTGGCCAGAAAGCCAAGTGGGAAGAAATGAAGACTATTCTAGACTGAAGCAATAGCCTATGCAAAAAGTATGGAGGAATTAAATAACATGGGATGTGTTGGAAATTCAAGCAGTGCAGTTTGTTAATGGGGCTTAAAGTGCAGGATGGGGGCAGGGCAGTGGGATATGATGTTAGAGAGACAGGCAGGATTCCTGAGGAAAGTTTTGTGCTTGTACTATTATATGTGGCTTGGACTTTATTCTGTGGGTGATAGTGAAAGGTTTTGAGCAGAAGATACATTAGGTTTGCATTTTGGAAAAATCAATTGAATGATAGTGTGGAGTAAGGATCATAGTGGAAAGGGTGACTGGAGACAGCAATGTCTGCCTACTATTGCGGTGGGTAAGGTGAGGGAAAAGGCTTAGACTAAGGCAGAGCACAGGAAATGGAGAGGCACACTTAGGACACAAAATGGTTAGGACTTGGGTCCTTTCAGTCAGGGGTCTGGAAAAGTTGGGGATGAGAGAGAGGGAAAGGCCTAGATTGACCTCCCAAGTTTCTGGTTTGGAAGACTGGGTACTTACTAACTAAAATAAGAAAAGAGGAATATCCTCATTACAAATATTTTTTAACTAGGGAGTATCAACTTAAAGATGGTTAAATCTGAGTCTCTTTTTTTTAAGGGATATAGAACATATTAGGTGATTATCTTTAGTTACAAAATCAGTTTCTTTCCCATAGTTTGCAGTATCACTGAATTTTTTTTTCCCTTGAGATGTAAGTTATTGTTAATATGTCTCAGTGTGAAAGCAAGAATGAAAATTTAATTCGATTACAGCTGAACAGATGGTTTGATCATTTTTAGGGATGGCCATTATGGTATACCTGTTAAAATGAATCTTTCTGATAAAACTTTATATAATCTTTCTTTAAATCTAGAATCTTTCTTTAAAACTAGAAGCATTTGGATATTCTAGAATTTTCAATTTTATAGTAATAACATGGAAGATAAATTACAAGTGTTGAGAGGATAAGAAAATAGATCTGGTATAGAGAAGAAGAAATAAACTATAAAAAGAGAGAACAGATAGCATTCCATTGGTATTGTGTCTTTGGAGGTAACCTGTGTATATAGATTTCATTGCCTTTTAGAACCTTGCTACTTAAAATGTTTTCTGAGAAGTAGGAGCATTTGCAACACCTGGGACCACCTGTTAGAATTGCTGATTCTCAGACCATGCCCTAGACCTACTGAGTTAGAATCTGCTTTCTAGTAAGATTCACAGTTTGCATACTAAAGTTTAAGAAGCAGTATTTTAAAATAATGTTTTCAACTTTCCCAAGTGTCCATTCGTGAAATTATTTTTGAATATGCTTTATTCTAGAATAAGGCATATTCAAAATACACTGACTTCTGCATGAATTTGAAACTCAGGGAATGAAGATGAAACTCAGGAGATTCAGGAAAGGCATAGTGTGTTGATGGAAGAGGGTCATGGGAATCAGGATATGTTTTTCGAGGGAGAATGTGTTCTTTCTGTGATTAAGGAGAGGAGAATGTGTCCCATGCTCTTTTGTCATGGCCATAGGGTATGAGCCTGGATATGACAGATAACAGGAAGAAGGTAAGGGTTTAAGGATATTTTTTAGATCTAGGCCATGAGCAAACACAGTACTTTACCTTTGATCGAAGGATGGATTCTATAGATTAGAGGATTTGGGGCTTCTACTTTCTCAAAGTTCTTTTCTCTGTTGCTGTCTTACGGTATTTCACCTTTGCTCTCGCTGATGGGGTGTGAGTTTCTTTAGTTCAATAGAGTACACTTCCTGATTCTTTCATGTTGTTGTGGTTCTAGAACGTAGGTCAGGAACAAAAACCTGAATGACTTATTAATCTGAGAGAAGGACACTGTACTGCGAGGTTTTCTATTCCTTATCACTCCTTGATTGCCATGTTAAGGCTCTAGCAAATATGGAGAAGATAGAGGTTTATATCTCCTACTCTTATTGTTGTCTCCAAGTCATTTAATTATTAATCATTTAATTGACAAAGCTGTTGGCAACTCATCGGAGATGAGTTTGCAGGAAGGAGACTGTGTGGTCCTTTTTCTTAGTTTGTTACCTGGTTCTTTTATTATTTGCAGGTTTTTAGATTCTGAGAAAAGTCTTCACTCTATGAACTCTCATTGGTTATGCAGGTATTTAAGGAAACTACTTGAAAGTTGAGAAGCTGTGGTTATAATTTAGGTTGCAGAGCTCATTTCTGATAAGGGCTCCCTAATTTATGAACCATTATGTTTGAGTATATATTATACTGTATGTGTATAATGTGTATGTGTCTGTATCATCTGCCTATTTGAACATATTTAATCCAGGTTTTTATATTTCATCTAATTCTCAGTTTTAGCATTAAAAAGTATTTAAAGTAATATAAAATTTTCCCTAAAAGGCATAAATATATTTGTTTCTTATCTTTCCATGTCATATAAGAATTCCTTTTAAAAAATATATATATATATTAATTATAATTTATTTTAAAATCAGGTGATACAATCACATGGCTCAATATTGTAGGGGTACCAAAAGGGGTGTGTGTGGGGTGTGTGTGTGTGTGTGTGTGTATCCCTGAAAGTAACTCCTCATTTTCTCTATTATTTCACACTTCTTTGCAGACTTTGTGATCTCAGGATTTGAAAAGTGAAAAACATCAACAACAACAGAACCTCTTCCTAGTGTTTAAGTTTGTGATGCTGGCCCGTTAGATAAAATATAAACTCCTTAATATGATATTCCAGGCTCTCTCAAACTGATCCCAATTTAGGTTTCCAGTTGGACATTAGAATGTTGCATGTACTCTGAGTATTACTTGAGTTTATGAAGGCCAAATTACGTTCATAAGTACTTACCCAGATCCAGTTCTTTGGATGGCTTAAGCAAGCATTTCTCTATTGGCCATTTAATACATCATCTTTCATGTAAAGAATCTACTTTTGAAGTACATTTAAAAAATAACTGGACACAGCTTTTTTTAGGATTGTGTTTTAGGATTTTCTGGAAGGCCATTGTGTTTAGAACAAGGGGTAGATGATAAAGAGGTGAGGTCTGAGAATTAGGTAGAGGTAAGTTAATGTGTGGCCTTGAGGTCATGCTAAGGGCTTTTGGATTTTATTTATTTATTTTTAAATATTTTGTTTATTTATTTGACAGAGATAACACCTAGGCAGAGAAGCAGGCAGAGAGAGGAGGAAGCAGGCTCCCTGCTGAGCAGAGAGCCTGATGTGGGGCTCCATCCCAGGACCCTGGGATCATGACCTGAGCCCAATGCAGAGGCTTTAACCCACTGAGCCACCCAGGCGTCCCGGCTTTTGGATTTTAAATGCATAGGAAGCAGTTGGAGAAGTTTGAGCAGGGAAGTGATATGATTTACATCTTAAAAAGATTATTCTGATGCTTTATGGAATATCAATTGTCATGAGTAAAGATAGGAGCAGTAATACTTGTTAGGAGGCTATTGCTGTAGTCCTGCTATGGTCAGATATATGCAGGTAACACACATATATTACCACCACACTATACTGAGGTGTAACTCAAACTTTTTCATCCAGTAAAATACATCACTTTTAAGTGTATAGTTCAGTAGGTTTTGACAAATGTATACACATATGTAACCGGAAACAAAGTTTTTGAAGTTATAGTTGATAAGACAATGATGGATTAGATAGGTGGTAGAGTGAGAGATGGCTGAACAAGCAGGTGAATGCAATGTTAATTACACGGATGGGGAACACCTGGAGAAGAACAGGTTTGTTGTGAGAGGGAAATCAAGAATTGGTTTTGCTTTTCTTAAAGTTTGGGACATCCAGATGGAGATGTTAATTAAGCAGCTGAGTATAAGAGTCTTGAGGTCAGGGGAGAGAAGGGGTTGGCGTCTCTTTGTATATAGATAGAATATTTATAACCATGGAGCTATAGGAAATTTCCTGTGGTGTTAAGTAGATTATGAGGGACTGAGCCTTGGGACACTTCAACATATAGAGGTAGGGAAGAAGTGGAAGAGCCAGCAAAGAAGACTGAAAAACAAGCCGCAGTGTAAGGAGGAAAATTAGGAGAGTGTATTCTCCAAGGAACCAAGTGCAAAATGTATCAGGAAAGAAGTGTTTAACTGTGTCAGATACTGTTGAGAGGCTGAGCAAGATGACAGTGGATTTGGCAAGGTGAAAAGAGCTGGTGACTTTGAGAAATAGTTTCAGTGGAAAGGTGGGGATCTAAGCATGATTAGATTGGGTTAGAGAGAAGGTGGTGAATATGGTCAGTGTAGATACTTTTTTTTCCTTTTTAAAAATATTTTTATTTATTTGACAGAGAGATCACAAGTAGGCATAGAAGGAGGTAGAGAGAGAAGAGGAAGCAGGCTGTCTGCTGAGCAGAGAGCCCGATGTGGGGCTTGATCCCAGGACCCTGAGATCATGACCTGAGCCAAAGACAGAGGCTTAACCCACTGAGCCACCCAGGCGCCCCGTGTAGATACTTTTCAAAGAGAATTTTGCTACAAACCAGAGAACTAGGTAGTAGCTAGAGAGGGACGAAGAGTCAATGTATATAATTCACACAGAAGAGATTGCAGCACATTGAAATGCTGATGGAAATGGTTAGTAAAGAGGTAAAAACTGATGATGTGCCGGGAGAGGAGGTAATTTCAGGAGAAAAGTCTTTGAATAAGAGGACAGGAACAGGATCTAGTACACAAGTGGAAAGGTTGAACTTAAGTAGAAGCAGGGACAATTGATTGAGGCAGATGACATGAGCAGAGAAGCAGGTTAAGTTGGTAGATTTGGTGCATGAGGGTGTGGATATTCTCTTCTGTTGGGTTCTGTTTTCTCATGGAAATAATATTAGAGATCATCAGCCAAGAGAGAGGTGGCAGAGGCTTTAACCCACTGAGCCACCCGGGCGCCCCAGCATGCAACTCTTAATCTCAGTGTTGTAAGTTCCAGTCCTACTTGGGTACTTAGAAATAAAATCTTAAAAAGAATTAATAAAAAAATCACACATCCTCAATGTGTTTTAATTGTGCCATATACATTAAATAGGAGTATACCTTAATTTTTAAAATTAAGTGGAATTTCTTCCTATATTTGAATGGGTCATCTTTTGTACTATAAGACTGTAGCTGTTAGGGCATAACAATGGCAATTGGTGGTTGAGATGGAATGGAGGAAAAGATTTTGGGGAGTGAAAATGTTGGCCAAGGAATTTATAGGTTGAAGTGTGGGACAAATTATCTCTGTGGCTCTTGAAGTTGCCAAGAATAATAGGAGGAAAAATGGCTAAGATAGTCAGGTGCTAAAATCTTATTGAATGAGGGGATAGGGCAGCAAGTTTTACTTTGTAGAACTTCCCGTTACAAGTATTTGAACACCTTATCTTGAACACCTTATTCCTTGAAAGGAAGTAGCCAAATTGTCTTTTCCATTTGATGAATTGTCAAAGGTAGATTTAATTTTAGTAGGTAATAAATTGATATGTTACTTTGTTAGTAATTTTATGTTAGTGTTTTATGGAATGATTTTTTTCTTAAACTGGAATTGTTACATGTAGTATTTTGTCTAGATTTTAAATATTTATTCTATGTGAAATTCATCTGTACAAAAGTTCACTTACAGTAGGTTATTTAAGGAAAATAGTGAAGCCCCTGTATGCTGTAATTTGATATTGTAATATTTATATCATGATTGCCTCCACACCAGATTCAGTATGCCTCTAGATTGTTGGCAAACTTTGGCCTGGTCCAAGCTGTTTCTTTTGTAAATAAAGTTTTATTGGAATATGGCCATGTCCATTTGTCTATAGTTGCTGTAACACTAAAATGGCAGAGTTGAATAGTTGCTACATAGACTGGGTAGCTGCGAGTTTAGAATATTTACTAGCTGGCCTTTTAAAAATGTTTACTGGCCTCTGCTCTAAATCTTAGAGTTACTTGCAGCTAGTGTTTGTGGAATCGAGAGTCTAGTACCTTTCTCTCTTCACTATGCCCAGACTACAGACTTTTAGTTTAATTTGTAGTCTAACTGGGTAAGAATAGAGGAGAGCCTAGGGGCACCTGGGTGGCTCAGTCTGTTCAGTACCTGATTCTTGATCTCAGGGTGTGAGTTCAAACACCCCTCCCCCGCCCCCTCACCCCTGCTTGAACACGCATGGGGTGTGGAGCCTACTTAAAACAGACAATAGAGGAGAGCCCATGGTGCCTGCCTTTCAGCCCAATAGAAACTTTTTATTAATTTATTTAAAATATTTTATTTATTTGGGCGCCTGGGTGGCTCAGTGGGTTAAGCCGCTGCCTTCGGCTCAGGTCATGATCCCAGGGTCCTGGGATCGAGTCCCGCATCGGGCTCTCTGCTTAGCAGGGAGCCTGCTTCTCCCCTCCCCTCTCTGCCTGACTCTCTGCCTACTTGTGTAATCTCTGTCAAATAAATAAATAAAATCTTTAAAAAAAAATATTTTTTTTATTTATTTGAGAGTGAGAGCATGAGTGGGACAGAAGGACAGAAGGAGAGACAAGCAGATTCCCTGCTGAGCAGGGAGCTGGACAAGGCTTCATACCAAGATCACTGGGATCATGACCTGAGCTGAAGGCAGACGCTTAACTGACTGAGACACCCAGGCACCCCGAAAGAAACTTTATAATAGCTTTAAGGAACATTTATATCTGTGTATGTACAAAAATACGTATTTTCTGTCTGTGCGACCTTGGATAAATTACTTAACCTCTTAGTACTGTATCTGTTAAATGGTGATGATAGTAAAGTGCTTCCAGCATAAAGTTGTTTTGACAGTTAAATAATACCTGTAAAGTGGTTAGAATAGTGCCTGATATATAGTAAGCACTCAAAAAATGTTACCCATTGTTATTATTATCTTTATCTGATTATTTAAGCGATAAGTGATGAAGAGAACTATTTAGACAATAAGGTAGAATAAGCAAGAACATTGAAAATGTAACTGCAACATTTAAGAGGGTTAGAGAAAGACAAACTAGCACAGAAGTTTGGAGTGACCCAAGAGGTGGAAGTAAACCAGGGAGCATGCTAGCAAGAAGCACTGTGCTGAAATTAACCAAGTTTTGGCAGTACTTTGGCTTTTGGGGAAAGGGACAACATATTGCTTCTGGAGCTAAGTCATTAATATGGTTTTATAACTTTGTTTACTTTTTTTTTTTTAAAGATTTTATTTATTTATTTGACAGAGATCACAAGTAGGCAGAGAGGCAGGCAGAGAGAGAGGAGGAAGCAGGTCCCATGCAGCGCAAAGAGCCTGATGCGGGGCTGGATCCCAGGACCCTGGGATCATGACCTGAGCCGAACGCAGAGGCTTTAACCCACTGAGCCACCCAGGCACTCCCCTTTGTTTACTTTTTAATAATCACTTCAAGTAAGTAATTTGGCTAAGGAAACTAATTGAATTCTTCCAAAATAGAACTCATTTGCTAGCATTTGTGTGTGTGTATCCTATGGTGACTATGTATGATATTTATGATACATTCCTTTATGACAATTTTTTGTAAAAAATATTTTACTTCCATGATCTTTTTTAAATTTAGTACATTGTATCTTTCAGTAATGTGAAATTCCCTTTCTTTAATTTGGTATCAAGTTTTGGTTTATGTATTTTAAAGGTTGATTTTTTAAAAATGAAACTTTAAGGGATTATGTGAAGAGATTCTACTCTTATAACGTAGGTTAGTTTGATGTTAGTTTTGCAACTAGATGCTCAGGGACTTTAGACATCTCTAGAAATGTGCTATTGATGTATCAAATGTGTTCTAATTTTGTGGAAAATTTCAACAAAAGAGCCACTGAAATAGTTCACTGCATGATATAAAAATAGTCCAGTGTTCTGAAGAAAAGTTGCACAAGCTTTTTCAATTGAATGCTCAATAGGGATGTCCATATGGAATTACAGCAGGATGTTAGTTTATGTTTGTATTATTTAATCACTGTTATAGTGATATTTTTAGGCAGCTTTGTTAACTGGTACCTAAAGATTTTTTTTTTTTTTTAAGATTTTATTTATTTATTTGTTTGACAGAGAGAGAGAGATCACAAGTAGGCAGAAAGGCAGGCAGAGAGAGAGGGGAAGCAGGCTCGCTGCTGAGCAGAGAGCCTGATGCGGGCGGGGCTCAATCCCAGGACCCTGAGATCGTGACCTGAGCTGAAGGCAGAGGCTTAACCCATTGAGCCACCCAGGCACCCCAAGATTTTCTTTAGTAAATTTGCTCTATTAAAATACTTCTTTTTGTTATTAACCCCAGTGTTGTTATTTTAAAAGTACTTTTTAAATGAGAAAACTTAAAAAGTTGACTGTAAAGCTCAGTTAACAGTAAAAACATTGACTTTAATCAAAGAAGTTATTACCTTAAAAGTTGATACTCTGCCTATGTCCAAAAGTTTGTCAACTTAAGAATTTAAAATAACATTATGTTGACTAATTTAGGTATATAAATAGAACAGAGATAGTCTTAGAGGAGCAGAGAGTGCATGTTACTAGATACTTGGGAGTTACCACTGGACACTGGACTTGGTTCTGAGTTTACTGGCAGCTGAGGCAAAAAGGGAAGCACACTGGCTCAGGTAAATTTCTTCTGGCTAAAGAAAATATCCAAATTTTTTTGCAGAGACTCTTCTTAGGACTAATTCAAAGAGGACTTTTATTGTGAGGAAAAAAAAGTTTGACATTGGATAAAGTCTCCAACTATAAAAGACTCAGGCTGTGAAACTGGATAAAGTTTACCTAGTTTTCTGATCATCTTATTTATTTGTTTACTTATTTAAGATTTTATTTATTTGCTAGAGAGAGATCACAAGTAGGCTTAGAGGCAGGCAGAGAGAGAGAGGGAAGCAGGCTCCCCGCTGAGCAGAGAGCCCGATGGGGGAGCGGGGCTTGATCCTAGGACCCTGAGATCATGACTTGAGCCAAAGGCAGGCTTAAGCTACTGAGCCACCCAGGTGCTCCTGATCATCTAATTTAAATCAGAGGAACAACTTGGATAATTTAGAAGAATGCATATTTAACATAAATCAAGTTCTGTGCTTTCTAGTACAGAAGCAAGTAACCACATGTGGCTATTCACATCTAAACTTAAATTACCTTAAATTAGATGAAATTAAAAATTTAGTGTTTCAGTCACATTAGCCACACACACTTCAGGTGCTCACTAGCAACATGTGGGTAGGGGCTACCCTCCTGGATAGTGCAGACATGGATCATTTCCATCATCATGAAAAGTTTTACTGGTCAGTCTTGGTTTAGTCATCTTTCAGACTAGCTGATTTCAGAATCTTTGGAGTACTTTGCAGATGTAGAGATTTCCATATCTATTAGAAAGCCTGAGCTTGTAGGTGTGGAATGGTGCTGGCAAGTCTGTCATTTTAGAAGTCCCCTGATCGTTTAAACTCTGTCATCAAGCCAGGTTTTTGAACTATTGCATATGATTCTTTCTCATGTATGTCTGAGGTACAGCTTTGGTGGATGCTGCATGGCAATTCCTATTAGTACTCCAGAAAACAGAATTGAAAAATTGAATTCAATTTTGTTTCTTTTTTTCCAGCCATTTTTGTAATACGTGTGTATGCATATGTGTTACAAGTGAGAGTAATGTAGTTTAGTTATGCCACATATAAAGCTGTCAAGTTAGTATAAAAATTTGAACAGATTTATTCATTCATTTAAAAAAAAAGACAAGTTTGTTCTTGTCTGTAGAAACAAGCATTGTTGGGGGATAGTTAAAAATAAAAATACAGTAGTTTTTGTTTTTGTTTTTTTAAAGTTTTGAAACTGCTCAAGTGTTTGCACTGTTGTTATACTTCCAGGCAGCATTTCTGGATCTGCGGATTTTTTTTTTCTCTGAGGCATATCTTTTTTCTCCCTCCAGTTTTTTTGTTGCTGCTGTCTTGGTGGTATCCTTTGTCGTCTTTTGCCAAAGTCATGGTTCCCAAACTGCACTCTGGAGCCTTGAAGGCACTGGAGAGAGCTTTACAGGTGTGTCAAAGGATGCTTAAAAATTTTGAGGGAACTACAGCAACATCTTTTGGAAACCACACAAACTACTAGCTTGAGGTAGTTCATTTTCAAAATTAGATTGCTATATTCCTTTCATTGATACCATATTTTTACAAAGCTGAGTTTTGGCAGTTGCTATTTTGAAAAGCAAGTACCATGTGAAAATATATATGGAACAAGGAAAGAGGAAGGCAGTGTCCCCTGAGATTTGAGAAGTTGTGCAGTGCCCAGCATAGATGCCAAGTTGTTAGGATATGCATTCTTCTTAAGTTGTTTGGACGTTTAGCCTGTGGAAAAGTTATTGACACATTAAAGGCTTTTCCCAGAAAGCTTGGGAACCTGTGTTATAGGCTTTTATGATAGCCCTTAACACTTTCCTAGCCCCTTCTGGTCCTTTGTTTCTGTTATTGCTGTGGTTATCCTCCTAAAGGGAACCTCCCAGATTTCCTGTTTGTGTAGAATACTGTTAATATGGTAATTTTAATCTCTTAAAACTATCTTTATTTTATTTTACTAGTCTTTTTCCAATTATTCCCCTTAAGCTTCCAAAATCTTGTTATCCCACACAATGGTTTCCTTGTTATCTTTCATTCTTTTCTCTCCCCCTCCAAAAATCATTAAATGCAATGAGTATCTAGTAATACCGTATCTCGAAGTAACTTAATTGAAACTGAGTTTATTCATGCAATAAGTCAGTTTAGAAATTGAGTTTAATGATTCAGCTATAATTTGAAGTGTGCTTTAATTTACAGAATAATCTTTTAAAAATTGGTTAATAATTCATTTATTTTTTAAAAACTTTTTATTAAAATTATTTTAGGTTTACAGAAGAGTTGCAAAGATAGTACAGAGAATTTCTGTATACTCTTTAACCAGCTTCCTTTGGATAGAATTAGGGTAAATAAATTTACCATGGCCATATATCAAAACTAAGAGATTAATGTTAATGCACTGTTGTTAGGCCAAACTACAGAATTATTTGGATTTCACTAGTTTTTCCACTAATAATCTTTTTCTGTTTGAGGATACAATCCAGGATACCATATGACATTTAGTTGTCACATCTTAGCCTCTCTAATCTATGACAGTTTATCAGCCTTTCCTTGGTTTTCATGACTTTAATAGTTTTGAAGAGTGCTGACTAGTATTTTGTAGAATGTCCCTCAAATTGGGTTTGATGTTTTTCTAATGATTAGACTGGGTTATGGACTTGGGGAAGATGCTACAGACGTGAAGCGCCCTCATCACATCATATCAGAGGGCACATGGTAGCAGCGTGAGTTATTTTTGGTGGTGGTCATTTTGATCATGTGGTTAAGGTAGAGTCTGACAGATTTCTCAGTGTAGGTTACTGGTTTTGCTTTTTCTTTCATTCTTTTTTTTTTTTTTTTTTGAGATTTTATTTATTTGAGAGAAAGAGGGAGCAGCAGGCAGAGGGAGAAGCAGACTCCCTGAGGAGCAGGGAATCCCATGTGGGACTTGATCCCATGACTCTGGGATCATGACCTGAGCTGAAGGCAGTCACCCAGTCAACTGAAACATGCAGGTGCCCCTGTTTTTTCTTTTCTATACTCAACTCGTTAGCAGCTAGTCACTAAATCGAACATACACTCATAAAGAGGGGGAGTTCAGTTCCATATACTGGAAGGAGGAGTATCAAAGAATTTGTGGACATATGTTCAAGTCACCATAGAAGTAATAAATTTTGGAGGGGAGATAACTTTAGGTTGTGTAAATATCCTGTTTCTCTTTAAAGTTTGTACCAATGATTTTAAATTCTTTAGTAGATTTTGGCTGCAGCAATTATTACTATATTCTAATGATGATTTTCTGTTTCTTTTTTTTTTTTTAAGATTTTATTTATTTATTTGACAGACAAAGATCACAAGCAGGCAGAGAGAGAGAGAGAGAGAGAGAGAGGAGAAAGCAGGCTCCCTGCTGAGCAGAGAGCCCAATGCGGGACTCGGTGCCAGGACCCTGAGATCATGACCTGAGCCGAAGGCAGAGGCTTTAACCCACTGAGCCACCCAGGCGTCCTGATTTTCTGTTTCTTTTTTTCCTCTCACATTATCTGAAATTCCATTAGGAAGATTTGACCTTTCTCATTTATTTATTCACTTAGGTTATTTGTAAATAACCTTTTGATATAGGTACCATCTTTGATACTAAGGTTCTAACAGGAGGTATATTGTTGCATCATTATTTCTATTTAAAAAAGAGTAGTGATTTTGAAATTATTTCAGATTTATAGAAAAGTTGCAAAAGTAGTACAAAGAATTGCCATATACCTTTTTTTTTAATTTTAATTTTTTTAAATTTATTTGATAGACAGAGATCACAAGTAGGCAGAGAAGCAGGCAGAGAGAGGAGGAAGCAGGCTCCTCACTGAGCAGAGAGCCAGATGCGGGGCTCGATCCCAGGACCTTGAGATCATGACCTGAGCCGAAGGCAGAGGCTTAACCCACTGAGCCACCCAGGTGCCCTCCCCCCCTTTTTTTTTTGACAGACAAGAGATCACAAGTAGGCAGAGAGGCAGGGGAAGCAAGCTCCCTGCTGAGCGGAGAACCTGATGCAATGCTGGGCTCTATCCCAGGACCCTGGGGTCATGACCTGAGCCAAAGGCAGAGGCTTTAACCCACTGAGCCACCCTGGCAACTCACTTTTTTCTTATCATTACCCTTGATGCCCCTTTACCCGTAAATAGTTAAGTGTGTATTTTTTTGAAAACAAAGATATTTTCCTAGGTAACTGTAGTTCAGTTTATCAAATCAGGAAATTAACATTGATACAGTACTGTTCCTTAATCTGTAGATCTAATTCATTTTTCTCTAGTTATGCTAATAATTCCATTTCTAGTAAAAAGATAATTAAAAAAAATCAGTATCTGGTCCAGGGTCATATGTTTCATTTAACTGTTCTATCTCTTCACTCCCCTTTAACCTGATAGAGTTCTTTGGTCTTTCTTTGTTTTTCATGACCTTGATAGTTTTGGAGAGTGTTCCTCAGTTTCAGTTTGTCTGTTGTTTCCTCATGAATAGATTCAGATTATGAATTTCTGGCAGGAATACCAAATCGATTCTATATTCACTGCAACATATAAATGTATGTATATGTATGTAAATATCCTATTCTTTTTTTTTTTTTTTTTAAGATTTTATTTATTTATTTGTCAGATAGAGAGTGCGCAGGAGCGAGCACAGGCAGACAGAGTGGCAGGCAGAGGCAGAGGGAGAAGCAGGCTCCCTGCTGAGCAAGGAGCCCAGTGTGGGACTTGATCCCAGGACGCTGGGATCATGACCCGAGCCGAAGGCAGCTGCTTAACCAACTGAGCCACCCAGGCGTCCCAAATATCCTATTCTTTATCAAAATTTTATCCATTAGTTTTAGCATTCAGTGTGGTTATATTTTTAATTCAAAACACAGATAGCTTTATTTCTTTTTACTATATTTTGTTTTAGAAATTACCTCTCCATTCTTGTTGAATTAATTAACTTAAAAGTTAATGAACTTGTAGTATGATTTCCCAAGTAAGAACTAGTTTTTAAGAACTATATTTCCTTAGGGTGCCTGGGTGGCTTAGTGGGTTAAAGCCTCTGCCTCCGGCTCAGGTCATGATTGCAGGGTCCTAGGATCGAGTCCCGCATCGGGCTCTCTGCTCAGCAGGGAGCCTGCTTCCTCCTCTCTCTCTGCCTGCTTGTGATCTTTGTCTGTCAAATAAATAAATAAATAAATAAATCTTAAAGGGGAAAAAAAAGTATATTTCCTTGGGGCACTTGGGTGGCTTAGTTGTTTAAGTGTTTGACTGTTGATTTCAGCTCAGGTCACGATCTCAGGGTTGTGAGATCAAGCCCAGTATAGGGCTTTGTGCTGGGCATGGAGCCTGCTTGAGCTCACCTTGCTCTTCTTAAAAAAAAAAAAAAAAGTGTATTTCCCTCATCTCATCTATGGTATTCCTACCTCTGTATCCTTTTCCCTTTGTTCCGCCCAACACCTGACAGTAACTAGTTTCATTATTCTGGGTGGTCCTCCTCCCCTCCTCCTTTTCCTTATTTATTGTGATATGATTCATGTACTATACAGTTCACCCTAAGTGTTCAATTCAGTGGTTTTTAGTGTATTCCTAGAGTTGCACAACCACCATCGTGTGATATCTAAGTTTTGAATATTTTTATCACCCCTAAAAGAAACCCGTACTTGTTAGCAGTCACTCCCTATTCTTCTGGAACTCCTCTCCCCTCTCCTTCCTTTTCCACCTGTCCTGTATTCCTACTCTACCCCCGCTCTGGAAACCCCTAATCCACCTTCTGCCTCTCTCTATTTGCTTACTCTAGACATTTCATATAAATGGAGTCTTACTATATCTTCATTAGTGACTGGTTTCTTTCACTTATAATAATTTCAGGGTTCATCCATGTGTATCATGTATCAATAGTTCATTCCTTTTTATTACTGAAAATATTGTATTGTATGAATACTGCATTTTATTTATCCTAAATGGTTATTTGAGTTCTTTATATTTTTTTGGCTATTATTAATAATGTTGATATGAACATATATGTCTTGGTTATATACGTAGAAGTGATACTGCTGGGTCATGTGGTACTTTTATTTAACTTCTTGAGGAGTTGCTAAGCTATTTTCCAACATGGCTACATCATTTTATATTCCCACCAGCAATGTATGAGGGCTCTGGTTCTTTATCCTCACCAACACATCTTTTGTCTGTTTTATTTTAGCCATCCTACTAGGTGTACAGTGCTATATCATTGTGGTTTTCATTTATATTTCTCTAATTGCTGGATGATGTTTAGCACAATCTTTTCCTGTGTTTATTGGCCATTTATATATTGTTTTTGTTTTCTGCCCATTTTTTTTCCTTGTAAGAGAGAGAGGGTAAGGGTGAGTGGGTAGGGAGAGAGGGAGAGAGAATCTCATGGAGGCCTCATGCCCAGGGTGGAGCCCAACATGGGGCTTGATCTCATGACCCTGAGATCATGACCTGAGGTGAAATCAAGAGTCAGACGCTTAACTGACTGAGTCACCCAAGTGACCCTCTTTGCCCATTTTTAATTGGGTTATTTATCTTTTTAGCATTGCATTATTTATGTGTACTTACATTCTTTTTTAAAAAATTTATTTATTAATTTGACAGAGAGAGAGAAATCACAAGCAGGCAGAGCAGCAGGTGGGGGTGGGAACAGGCTCCCCACTGAGCAGAGAGCCCAATGTGGGGCCTGATCCCAGGACCCTGAGATCATGACCCGAGCCGAAGGCAGAGGCTTAAACCACTGAGCCACCCAGGCGCCCCTATACCTACATTCTTTATGTATCTTACATATAGGACTCTTAATCAGGTATGTGATTTGTGAACATTTTCTTTCATTCCATGAGTTGGTAAATGTCTTTGCTTTCTTGATGATGTCTTCTGGTGCACAAATGGTTTTAAATTTCATGGAGTTTGAATAAACTGTTTTTTAATATTGTTATTTGTGCTTTAAGTTGTACCTTAGAATGTACTTTAAGTTAATTTTTGTTTTTGGTGGCCAGAAGGGGTCCAACTTCATTCTTTGCATATAAATGTCCAGTTCTAACATCATTTGTTGAGTTTGGGTATATTTTTCCTGTTTCTTTTTGCACAAATGATCACGTACATGTACTTTGCCCTTTATTTCTTCTTTCTTACATAAAAAAATGTAAGAGGTAAGAAAATACTGTTGGTACTCTTTCACTCTGCTTTTCACTTAACAGTATATCTTAGAAATCATTCCATACCATTTCATAGAGATGACCTTCATCTAATATTGGTACATTATTATTATTATCAAAAGTTCATAGTTTACCTTGTTTTCACTCTTTGTGTTATGTCCCTGTATGGGTTTTGACAAGTGTAAAACGACATGATTCCACCATTACACTGTCATACAGAATAGTTGGACTGCCCTAAAAACTCCCTGTACTCCACCTGTTCATTCCTCTATCCCTTTTCCTGAATCCCTGGCAACCACTAATCTTAGCCTTTTCCAGAATGTCATATAGTTGAAATCATACCATATGTAGCTTTTTCAAAGTTGGGTTCTTTCACTTAGCAATATGCACTGAAAGTTTCTTTGATTCTTTTTGTGCGTTGTTAGCTAATGTCTTTTTAGTACTAAGTAATATTCCATTGTATGGATGTACCAGAGTTTGTTTATCCATTCTTCTATTGAGGGACATCTTGGTTGCTTCTGAGTTTTGGTAATTATGAATAATATTGCTAGAAACATCTGTGTACAGGTTTTTGTGTGGATCCTAAGTTTTTGACTCATTTGGGTAAATACCAAGGAGCATGGTTTCTGTGTCATCATAAGAGTATGATTAGTTTTATAAGAGACTGCTGAACTGTTTTCCAAAATGTCTGTATCCTTTTGCATTCCCACCACAATGAATGAGAGTTCCTTTTGTTCTACATCCTCATCTGGATTTGATATTGTCAGTGCTTTGAATCTTCACCATTATAATAGGTGTGTAGTGGTATCTTGTGGTTTTAATTTACAGTTTTCTAGTGACATGATTTTGAGCACCTTTTTATATGCTTACTTGCCACGTCCTAAAGGTAGGTGGTGGTGGTCTTCTGACTTTGTTGTTGTCTTTCAATAATGTGTTGGCTCTTTGGAGTTTTTTGCTTCTTCATATAAACTTTAGAATCTGTTTGTTGAGACAGAAGAAAGAGAAATTAAGGAGTCAATCCCATTTACAATTACACCCAAAACCATAAGATATCTAGGAATAAACCTAACCAAAGAGGCAAGGAATCTATACTCAGAGAACTATAAAGTACTCATGAAAGAAATTGAGGAAGACACAAAGAAATGGAAAAATGTTCCATGCTCATGGATTGGAAGAATAAATATTGTGAAAATGTCTATGCTACCTAAAGCTATCTACACATTTAATGCAATACCTATCAAAATCCCACCCAATTTTTTCAAAGAAATGGAACAAATAATCCTAAAATTTATATGGAACCAGAAAAGACCTCGAATAGCCAAAGGAATATTGAAAAAGAAAGCCAAAGTTGGTGGCATCACAATTCCAGACTTCAAGCTCTACTACAAAGCTGTCATCATCAAGACAGTATGGTACTGGCACAAAAACAGACACATAGGTCAATGGAACAGAATAGAGAGCCCAGAAATAGACCCTCAACTCTATGGTCAACTAATCTTCGACAAAGCAGGAAAGAATATCCAATGGAAAAAAGACAGCCTCTTCAACAAATGGTGTTGGGAAAATTGGACAGCCACATGCAGAAAAATGAAATTGGACCATTTCCTTACACCACACACGAAAATAGACTCAAAATGGATGAAGGACCTCAACGTGAGAAAGGAATCCATCAAAATCCTTGAGGAGAACACAGGCAGCAACCTCTTCGACCTCAGCCACAGCAACTTCTTCCTAGGAACAACGCTAAAGGCAAGGGAAACAAGGGAAAAAATGAACTATTGGGACTTCATCAAGATAAAAAGCTTTTGCACAGCAAAGGAAACAGTCAACAAAACCAAAAGACAACTGACAGAGTGGGAAAAGATATTTGCAAACGACATATCAGATAAAGGGCTAGTATCCAAAATCTACAAAGAGCTTAGCAAACTCAACACCCAAAGAACAAACAATCCAATCAAGAAATGGGCAGAGGACATGAACAGACATTTCTGCAAAGAAGACATCCAGATGGCCAACAGACACATGAAAAAGTGCTCCACATCACTGGGCATCAGGGAAATACAAATCAAAACCACAATGAGATACCAGCTCACACCAGTCAGAATGGCTAAAATGAACAAGTCAGGAAATGACAGATGCTGGCGAGGATGTGGTGAAAGGGGAACCCTCCTACACTATTGGTGGGAATGCAAGCTGGTGCAACCACTCTGGAAAACAGCATGGAGGTTCCTCAAAAAACTGAAAATAGAGCTACCTTATGACCCAGCAATTGCACTACTGGGTATTTACCCTAAAGATACAAACGTAGTGATCCGAAGGGGCACGTGTACCCGAATGTTTATAGCAGCAATGTCCACAATAGCCAAGTTATGGAAAGAACCTAGATGTCCATCAACAGATGAATGGATAAAGAAGAGGTGGTATATATATACGATGGAATACTATGCAGCCATCAAAAGAAATGAAATCTTACCATTTGCGACGACATGGATGGAACTAGAGCGTATTATGCTTAGCGAAATAAGTCAACTGGGGAAAGACAACTACCACATGATCTCCCTGATATGAGGAAGTGGAGATGCAACGGGGGTGGGGGTTAAGGTGGTAGGAAAAGAAAAAAATGAAAGAAGATGGGATCGGGAGGGAGACAAACCAAAAGAGACTCTTAATGTCATAAAACAAACTGAGGGAGGTGGGGAGGGAGAGGGGTTGGGAGAGGGTGGTGGGGTTACATTATATGTTTAAATAAAACTTAAATAAAAAAAAAAGAAAAAAAGAATCTGTTTGTTGGCATCCACAAAATAACTTGCTTGGGTTTTGATTGGGAGTGCATTGAACTTAGATTAAGTTGGGAAGGACTGAGATCTTGGTATTTATTGAGTTCTTAACCATGCACAGAGAATCTCTCCATTTATTTAGATCTGCTTTGATTTTTATTATAAGAATTTTGTTGATTTTCTTATAGATCTTGTGTATATGTATTTTATTAGATTTGTATCTAGGTTATTTTTTTAGTGCTGGTGGTATAAATGGTATTATATTTCATATTCTAGTTATTCATGGATGATATATAATAAAATGGTTGACTTCTGTGTATTAACCTTGTATCTTGCAAACTTGGTATGATTCCTTATTTGTTTTAGGATTTTTTAGTTGATTCTTTGGGATTTTTTACATAGACAGTCATGTCATGTGTAAACAAAGACAGTTTTATTTCTTCTTTCCCAACCTGTATACTTTTTTTTTTTTTTTAAGATTTTATTTATTTATTTGACAGAGAGAGATCACAGGTAGGAAGAGAGGCAGGCAGAGAGAGAGAGAGGAGGAAGCAGGCTCCCTGCTGAGCAGAGAGCCCGATGTGGGACTCGATCCTAGGACCTTGAGATCATGACCTGAGCCGAAGCAGAGGCTTAACCCACTGAGCCACCCAGGCGCCCCCAACCTGTATACTTTTTATTTCCCTTTCTTATCTCACTACATTAGTTAGAACTTCTAGCATGATTTGAATAGGAGTGGTGAGATTGGACATCCTTGCCTCATTCTTGCTTGTAGTGGGAAAGTATATAGTTTCTCACTATTAAGTATGGTGTTAGCTGTAGGTTTTTGTAGATAGGTTTCTTTTTTTTTTTTTTTAAGATTTTATTTATTTATTTGACAGACAGAGATCACAAATAGGCAGAGAGAGAGGAGGAAGCAGGCTCCCCGCAGAGCAGAGAACCCAACGTGGGGCTCGATCCCGGGACCCTGAGATCATGACCCGAGCCGAAGGCAGCGGCTTAATCCACTGAGCCACCCAGGCGCCCCTGTAGATAGGTTTCTTACAAGTTGAGGAAGTTCCCCTCTATTCGTAGTTGGCTGAGAGTTTTTATCATGCACAAATGTTGGATTTTGTTAGATGCTTTTTCTGCATATACTAATATGATTATATGATTTTTCTTTTTTAGTCTGTTGCTACAATGAATTACATTAATTGATTTTCAAATGTTGAACAGCCTTGCATGCATAGAATAAATTCCACTTGGTTGTAGTGTATAGTATTTTTTAAACACATTATTGGATTTGATTTGCTTTTATTTTCTTGAGGATTTTTGCATCTATGTTCATGAGAAATACTAGTCTGTAGTTTTCCTTTCTTATAATGTCTTTGTCTGGTTTGGGTATTAGGGTAATGCAGGCCTTTAGATGAATTAGTATTTTCTCTGCTTCAGTTTTTTGGAAGACATTGTCTAGGGAATTAATCTAGTATAATTTCTTCCCTAAATGTTTGGTAAAATTCATCTGTCCTTCCTGTTTTAGAAGGCCGTTAATTGTTAATTCAGTTTCTTTAATAGTTATAGGACTTTTCAGGTTATTTTTCATTGTAGGGGATTTGGTAGATTGTGTTTTTCAAGGCATTGGTCCAGTTTATCTAGGTTACCAAATTTGTGGGCATAGAGTTTTACATAATTACTTCCTTATCACCTTTTTAATGTGACCAGAATCAGCAGTGTTGACCCCACTTTCATTTCTGATATTAATAATTTATATTTTTTCTTTCTTTTTTGTTAACCTGGCTATCAATTGTATTCATCTCTTCAAAGAACCCACTTTTGGTTTTGATTGGTAACCTGTTACCAATTTCATTGATTTCTGCCCTAATTTTTATTCTTTACTTCCACTTAGTTTATATTTAATTTGCCCTTTTCCAGTCTCCTAAATTGGAAGCCTAGATTATTGATTTCTACTTTTCTAATATATACAGTTGGTCTAAATATCCTTCTAAGCACTGCTTTTTGCTGGATCCTACAACTTTGGGTATAAGTTCTATTTTATTTTTTTATTTATTCAAATATTTTAAATTTCTCTTGACACTTCTTTGACTCAAGTGTCATTTAGAAGTGTTTTTCATCTCCAAGTATTTTGGAGTTTTCCTGTCATCTTTCTGGTATTTATTTCTAGTTTAATTTCATTGTGTGTATGAGGATACTTTGTATGATTTTAATTCTTTTAAATTTGTTAAGATGTAATTTATGGCCCAGAATGTGGTCTGTCTAGGTGAATGTTATATGTGAACTTGAAAAGAATGTGTACTCTGCTCTTACTAGGTGAAGTGTTCTGTAGATCAGTTGACTGATGGTGTTGTTCAGCTGAGCTATGTCCTTAATGATTTTTTTTTTTTTGCCAGCTGAATCTGTCAATTCCTGATGGAGGGGTGTGGAAATCTCCAAGTGTAATATTGAATTCATCCATTTCTTCTTGCAGGTCTATCAATTTTTGCCTCATGTATTTTGATGCTCTTTTGTTAGGCTATACATGTTAGGGAATATTATGCCTTATTGGAGAATTGACTCCATTGTCATTATATAATGCTCTCTTTATTTCTGATAGTGTTCCTTGCTATAAAGTGTGCTTTGTCTGAAATTATTAAAGCTACTCCAGCTTTTTTGGATTAGTGTTAGCATGGTGTATCTTTCCTCTTCACTTTTAATCTATCTGTGTCTTTATATTAGAAGTTGGTTTATCATAAGCAGGGCCGAGCACTCCCGTCAGGGACACTAGTGTCTCATGGAAGCCCTGATGAAGCCAGCAGCACAGGGTTGCAAAAGTTCTTCCTTTATAGGATCTTTCCCTCTTGGCAACAGTAGAGCAGGGCTGGGCACCCCACAGTTTTAGGGAAATGGCTGGCTCGCCTAGTGCTTCCCCACCACACTCAGGCCTGGATGGAAATCCTAAAGACCTCAGGTGGGAGTTCCAAAGCAAGGGAGGAGAGTAGTCTCTAGCATTCTAGACCTAATCCTGGCTCCAACTCCTGTTTCAGGGTGGGCTGTACTCAGCGCTCTTGCCATAAGCAGAGACTTGTAGGGTCCCTGTGGGGTAAATGAGTCCATTCCATGCCAGAACAGTGGAGCTCAACCCCATGACCCCAGATCTCTTTTGTTGTCTTTAGGGTTTCCCTAGAGACTTTTAAAATGTCCAAACATTATGTATTATAGAAACACATAATTATGTGAATGATAATTCTGTGTATCAAGGATTGAATTCTGTGCTGAATTAGATATTGTGATATTTATTTTGTATACATTATGCCATTTAATTCTTGCAATGACCTCATGAGGGAAAGCACTATTACTGTCCTCATTTTTACAGAGGAAGAAACAGGCATAGAAAGATTAAATAACTTTCTCAACATATGCAGTTTATTATTGGAGTCTAGAACTGAGATTGAAACCTGTAAATCTCATACCCATAAAGCAGCCTGACTCCAGAGCCTGCTTTTGTAGTCTATATGTGAATAATGAATTTCCTAAAGTGTTGTGAATTCTTTATGTTTTGTTTTAACTTTATTTAGAAATATTTGGTAAATGTCAAGGTTATGGTATTGGACTTAATAGTTTGTTGTCTTTAATAATTAATAATATGTTCAGTGCTTTAAGTAGAATAATAGAAGTTTACTATAAGAGAAAATGGTATATAGTTCATTTTACAAAAAGTTTTACAAAAATTTACCATAATAATAAATTGTTACTTTTACTAAATTAGGATTGGATATATAAAATGGATTTCAATAGGTTGTGATATATGCATATCTATAAAGTCTGCCATTTTGTTATTTTAGAATTATTTTTAAATCTTTATTTCAAATTATTGAGTTGTTTTGCAACGTATACATGATAGGCAAGAACAGAATCATAAAGTTACATGCATAAACATTTAAGGAAGTTTTATTTGTATATCCTTAAATGGGATCTTATTTTTTCTCATACTTATCATTTCTTTTTTAAAAATTTAAATTCAGTTAGCCAACGTAGAGTACATCATTAGTTTCAGATGTAGAGTTCAGTAATTCATCAGTTGCATATAACACCCAGTGCTCATCACATCACATGTGCTCCTTAATGCCCATCACCTAATTACCCCAATGATTTCATAGTATATACAAATACTTCTAGTTTTTAATTTTAATTTTTGTATCCTTTTTTCCCAATATACATGAATATTTCTTTATTTAATATCTGCTGGTTGTTTTAGACATTTTTTTTTCTTGGGTGGATTTTAGTTAAATATTGCAGTCAGTTATAATTTTGTTGAAGTGACTTTATTTCGTATTATTTGAGATACTGTAATTCAACATACAGTTAAATTTTCTTTTGCCTTTAGGAAAATCTGTGTTGATGAATGACACTAGTACTACTAATTGAGAATATTTACTTTTTTTTTTGAAAAAAGTTTTATTTTACTTCTTTCTTTAAGAAGTGTGTCTATGTCTCTTCTGCTGTAGTTGGATGTTTTACTTAACTGTTTTAGAACATGCCCTATTCATTCAGTCTTTTAAGTTTTGTGTGTTTTTTTTGAGGCTTTTATTTATTTGAGAGAGGTAAGAGAAAGAGTGTGAGTGAGCATGAGTGGGGAGAAGACAGGAAGAAGCAGACTCCCTATTGAGCAGGGAGCCCGTTTATGGGGCTTGATCCCAGAACCCCAGGATCATGACCCGAGCCGAAGGTGGATGCTTACCTGACTGAGCCACCCAGGCACCCCAGTCTTTTAAGTTTTTAATTGCTTTGCATCTCTGCCCAGTTTGTCCAGTTCTACTCTCCCTTCAAGGATTAACTGAATTCTTACCTG
Source organism: Taxidea taxus jeffersonii (assembly GCA_003697995.1). Classification (NCBI taxonomy): domain Eukaryota; kingdom Metazoa; phylum Chordata; class Mammalia; order Carnivora; family Mustelidae; genus Taxidea; species Taxidea taxus. The sequence continues at coordinate 55,778 of RCUC01156647.1, forward strand.
TTTTGTAAAGCCTTTCTTAAATCTTGCTGTTTATTGATCTCCTTTCCTTCCTCCAACTATCTGTATCACTGGTACTCAATAAATAACCCTAAGAATAGTGAAAACAAATAATAACTAACATTTATATACTAATTATGTGCTAGACCTTTGCCGAGTATTTCGCATGAACATTTTTTTTAGTGCTCCCAGTAATTCTGGAAAGTCAGTACTATTATTATCTGCCAAAAACAGATAAGGGCAGGGGAGGAGTCAAGATGGCGGAGAAGTAGGAGGCTGAGACGACATCAGCCAGCAGGAGATCAGCTAGATAGCCTATCAAACCATTCCGAACACCTACAAATCCAACAGGAGATCGAAGAGAAGAAAAACAACAATTCTAGGAACAGAAAATAGACCACTTTCTGAAAGGTAGGACCAGCGGAGAAGTGAATCCAACGCGACCGGAAGATAGACCCCAGGGGGAGGGGCCATCTCCCGGCAAGCGGCGGAGCACAAAATCAGAACTTTTAAAAGTCGGCTCCACGGAGGGACATCACTCCAGAGGCTAAACTGGGGTGAAGACCTCACGGGGACAACGTGGACTCAGGTCCCACGGGGTCACAGAAGGATCGGGGGTGTCTGAGTGTCGCAGAGCTCACAGGTATTAGAGCGGGGAAGTCGGCTGCGGAGACAGAGCCGAGATTTCCTAGTGGTCTGTGACACGGACCGGTGCTCTGTGGCACTGGCCGGTGCTCTGTGCCAGGGGTCCCCACAAGATCCGGGGAGACTCCGACCCGGGAGAGCTCAGGGATCTACGGGGTCCGGAGACTCCAGGTGGGACTCTGCCAGAGACAGAGACGCTTGGTCACAGGCTGGGTGAGCTCGGAGCACTCCCAGAAGCCAGTGAGACGGGACTGCTTAGGCACGATTTTCTCTGAGCGTGGTCTGTGGGTGCGCGCAGTGTCGGCGGGCCCGCGGTGTCGGCGGCCCGCGGGGTGTGCGGGCCTGCGGTGTCTGCGGGCGCGCGGTGTCTGCGGGCGGACGCGAGCGCGCACTCTCCGGCGCAAACGTGGGCTAGGGAGACTGGAGGGATTAAACGCTTTTCTCTGAAGGCGCACTGAAGACTGGGGCCCCTAGCTCTCGGCTCCTCTGAACCGGAGATTGGGAGGCCGCCATTGTCATTCCCGTCCTCCAGAACTCTACAGAAAGCGCGTTCAGGGAACAAAAGCTCCTGAAAGGAAACCTGAGAGGATTACTTAGCCCGGCCCCTGGTAAGGGCGGTGCAACTCCGCCTGGGGCAAAGACACCTGAGAATCACTACAACAGGCCCCTCCCCCAGAAGATCAAAGAAATACAGCCAAGACCAAGTTCACTTAACAAGGAGAACAGCGGATTCTTATCTGGACAAAATGACAAGGCGGAAAAACTCACCACAAAAAAAAGAGCAGGAGACAGGACCGAAGGCTAGGGACCTAATCAATACAGACATTGGTAATATGTCAGATCTGGAATTCAGGATGACGATTCTCAAGGTTCTAGCCGGGCTCGAAAAAGGCATGGAAGATATTAGAGAAACCCTGTCAGGAGAAATAAAAGCCCTTTCTGGAGAAATAAAAGAAATAAAGTCTAATCAAGTTGAAATAAAAAAAGCTATTAATGAGGTGCAATCAAAAATGGAGGCTCTTACTGCTAGGATAAATGAGGCAGAAGACAGAATTAGTGATATAGAAGACCAAATGGCAGGGAATAATGAAGCAGACCAAAAGAGAGACAATCAACTACTGGACCACGAGGGGAGAATTCGAGAGATAAGTGATGCCATAAGACGAAACAACATTAGAATAATTGGGATTCCAGAAGAAGAAGAAAGAGAAATAGGAGCAGAAGGTATACTGGAGAGGATTATTGTAGAGAATTTCCCTAATATAGCAAGGGGAACAAGCATCAAAATCCAGGAGGCCCAGAGAACACCTCTCAAAATCAATAGGAATCGACCCACACCCCGCCATCTAATAGTAAAATTTACAAGTCTTAGCGACAAAGAGAAAATCCTGAAAGCAGGATGGGACAAGAAGTCTGTAACGTACAATGGTAAAAATATTAGATTGGCAGGAGACTTATCCACAGAGACCTGGCAGGCCAGAAAGAACTGGCATGATATATTCAGAGCACTAAACGAGAAAAACATGCAGCCAAGAATACTTTATCCAGCTAGGTTATCATTGAAAATAGAAGGAGAGATTAAAAGCTTCCAGGACAAACAAAAACTGAAAGAGTTTGTAAACACCAAACCAGCTCTACAGGAAATATTGAAAGGGGTCCTCTAAGCAAAGAGAGACCCTAAAAGTATTACCAGAAAGGAACAGAGACATTATACAGTAACAATCACCATACAGGCAATACAATGGCACTAAACTCATATCTCTCAATAGTTACCCTGAATGTAAATGGGCTAAATGCCCCAATCAAAAGACACAGGGTTTCAGAATGGATAAAAAAACAACCCATCAATATGCTGCCTACAAGAAACTCATCTTAGACCTGAAGACACCTCCAGATTGAAAGTGAGGGGGTGGAAAACAATTTACCATGCTAATGGACATCAGAAGAAAGCTGGGGTGGCAATCCTTATATCAGATCAATTAGATTTTAAGCCAAAGACTATAATAAGAGATGAGGAAGGACACTATATCATACTCAAAGGGTCTGTCCAACAAGAAGATCTAACAATTTTAAATATCTATGCCCCTAACATGGGAGCAGCCAACTATATAAACCAATTAATAACAAAATCAAAGAAACACATTGACAAGAATACAATAATAGTTGGAGACTTTAATACACCCCTCACTGAAATGGACAGATCATCCAAGCAAAAGATCAACAAGGAAATAAAGGTCTTAAATGACACACTGGAC